>VIAA01000178.1:77211-107506 GCA_015776775.1 Magallana hongkongensis
GGGCGAATTTATTGATCAAAAACTAGTTTAGGTTTAAATTCGGTTTGCAAACTTTTTATTTATTTGCAAAACTGGTTTTGAACTAGTTTTAAACTAAAACTTGTTTTTGTATTTATTGGCTTTAAACTAAAACAAGTTTCACGGAAACCTAAAACCACCTTCGAGTGCGGTTTCTGGGGTTTTAAATCCTTTTAAAATGGCGGAAAGGTGTTCGAAAGAGAGTTGTTGATACTCAAGTGTGGCACATGTGTCAAAGAATGAATTCAGCGAAGCATCGCTCTAACGTTAAATATATGTGTCTCAAAGGATCTATGATGACCAAAATAATAATGTGGAAGAGAGCGATTCCATTAATACTAACACTGAGAATTACCCTTTGCAATTTACAACGGGCAAACGACAACTTTCGAAGTGGTTGATGAAAAAATAAGAATTCATTGAAAGATCTGCTCATAACATTTTATTTTAGTGCACATTGTAATGCATGTAAGAAGTTCGCCTGTCTATTTCATTGCTGGCCATTTAACTATACGGCTCTTTGAAATCAACAAGATTTGTCTGACTTTTGAGCTAAGACCACGTAATTAGTGGATATTTCACTTGAAACCAGTGCCATTTTTAACTTGTTTCAAACGCCTTGAGTGAATCAAATGAATATTAATATAGTTTCTCATAGCAGCGTTCACTTTTCCAAAATATTGATATGGTGTTAAAAGCCAATTTTGCAATAGGTTCGCAGAATAACCTAATATGTGGGTATTGCCAGGAAAAAAATTGTCTGCACTGTTTAATAAAGACTTTCATGCAAATCCAGATGAGTTCAAGAATTATCTCCTTTAAATTCCAAGAACAAATCCAGTAGGTTTGCGAGTGCAATGACAGCCATTTTTCTAAACTAACTTTCCATTTAATGCTAAACCTTCAAACCACCCAACTGGTTTCAAACAGATATGAAACTATTATCAAACCATAAACCTAAACTCGAACTAGTTTTTGATCAATAAATTCGCCCAACATTGTCTGACGTCAGGCATATCTAAGGTTTGAGAGTTGCATTCTCCGAAACAGTGCAGGCAATGGGAGCAAGCAAATATATCAATATTGTTCATGAAAAAAAGTAACCAATGCATGTTTAATGTGTCAACATTTACATTAGCAATCGGTGAAAATGTTATATAGGATGTAATTGGCAACAGTGAGCAAGAATTTTCAAGTAAAAGGGCTGTACACCATGAACTTGTGTATATGGTGTTATCCTGATTTAAAAATAGATTGCCATATGGCAGGGGTGTCAACGGAACAAGTTGTTACACATTACGGTACATGTACAAAGCAAGTATAATTGATGTTGGATTAACATCACTAACAACGAATCATCAGTTTGAATTCAACAAATATGTATTCATGTAGCTGGAGTATTTACTGGAGGAACGAATTTGCCGAAACGTGGTGTGACTCGATTTTCGATCAATCTCGCGAGTTCATTCATCTTTAAAAGGTGTACTAAATGCGCATTAAGCAATTACAACTCAAGTGTGTATAAATGTATATATTAATTCAAAACATTTCTTCTGAACATTTGATGCAAAGTATGATTTAATAATATAGTTGTAAAAAAAAACCTAGAGCAGCGCTCGTGGCAAACCCACGAGTAGGTCTTCCGTTGTTGCTGCGAGTTGAAAATATATGTGATATGGTGTCAAACGATTATAATGACTAAACTTTCAGTACTTTTTTGTTATAAAAACGTGTTGTGATTGAATGCCTGTATATAAAACGTGTTTTGAAAAAAAAAAAAGGAAGAACATTTTTTAGGAAAACTATTTGTCGAACACAGTTTATGTAATCGTAACAAACACTCTTTAAAAAATTAGATGTTTATTGGCGAGTTAAATTTTCAGAGGGTAGCAAGCGTTGTTAAAAACAGTATGTACTCATGATTCATTTCAGGAATTGTGATTTTTAAAAACCGAACCCGCCTACAAAACACGTAACCTTTTCTCTTAAATAACTTCTTTATCTAAATATTTCTAATTTTTTGAAGACTATGTGCAATTTAGAATTGTTGCGTGCTGACAAAATTTACAGACCCTGAAACGTACTACTACTGAGGTGTTTTACATTACTTAAAACTGTTTGTGATTGGTAAAACTCTTTTTTAGGTATTTTCATGAAAAAAAAATGTAGAAGAAATGATATACAACGTACTTTTTACGATTGAATTAATTAAAACAATCAGAAGAAAGGTATATGTATTACATAAAAAGACGACTAGTTACAAAATACATGTATATATAACGTTTTTATACGATGTTTCAGTACTGGTACAATATTAAAATTCGCCATTTATATAAAATATTAAATACAGTTAGCAAAACATGATTTCTATTGGAAAAAACCTAAATCAACTTTAACTTTAACTTGCACGATCATGTTTTGATAAGCATGTAATTGCATGGACCCTGAGGTCCACGCAGAAAATATATAAGCGAGGTCAAGCCGGATGCTACGGGGAAAATTCAACCTGCGCATGAGCTATCCTGGTTCCTGTGCGTAATGTTTAGCTAAGGGGACCAGGCTAGCACACCTTTATCTGAATCTGGATTCCATGCCATATGCACATATAAATTCAAAGGCGCTATAATTGTAAAGTTGTCGGTAAACAGTATACATAAAGTATTCCTTTAAAAGAAATGATCAGCATTCGATATAAACTGTCAGTATTATGAAATAAGGTAATGTTATGCCGAATCTACAACATGCATCATATAGCATAATTTGCAATGTTTTGTTGTTTTCCGAATACACATGCAGCTTAATTTTTCCTATTATAATAGGCGAGGCTAGAGTACTTCCCGATTAAAATTCTATTGAGCATTTAAGTATGATTGATCTCATTCTGTCACGGCGCGGTGGGCAGCGGACGTGTTTTCGCTGACCTCTGTTGATATGACAATTTTTCGCCTTTAAAAGCGATTATTACAGTCCTGGACCTAGTGTTAGTTCTTACTGGAGCAATCTTCATGTCTAGGAAGGATTTATAGTGTAAATAGTGAGTGTATGTATATTTTGGTGCTGTGCGGGTTTGAAATGCAAAATTTTCCATCGTGGTCAAGATTTTGAAAAGCCAACGTTAACTTGTACGAATTGCTGGGAAGCAGGTCACCTCTCCCGCAACTGCACCAACGAACCAAAATGTGCCGCATGCAAAAACTCCGGCCATGAGCCGGGCGCGCAGTGCTGTCCCCAGTACGTCTCTAGCAATCCAAAAAATGTTGAAGTTTTCAACGGCGATAAAAGCATCCTTTCTAATTTCTATCCCTGCCAAATTAATGTATTTGGTGAATCCTTCAGCTCTGCGGAACAAGCCTACCAACTCACCAAGGCCATTCGCACCGGAAATCTGATCGCAGCTGAAAAAATACGGGAGGCGAAAACAGCCCTGGATTGCAAAATGATCGGCAAGACCGTCTCCGAGTCTCCACAGTGGCGTCTTGAGGCCGAATCTGTGATGGAGGAGATCATCGATGCAAAAGTGAGCCAGCTTTCGGAAATGAAGAAGCTGCTTTCATCATCTAAACCCAGCGTCATCTTTGCGCACTCCGTTTATGACCGGTACTGGGGCTCCGGATTGGACGCGGATAAAACTCTACATACCAATCCTGATGCCTGGCCTGGCACAAATGTCCTTGGAAAAATTATCAAGCAATGTGCTGAAAAATGCAGAGCTAGACCGCGCGCGTGGTCACAACCCCGGCATCAGCGCAAGACACGCCAGAATGAGATTGACAGCTACTGAGGGAAAATGTTATCAGATTTATTGACTATCCTATCCAACATATTCTTTGCTTATCCTGTTTTTTTTGTTTTTGTTTTTTATCTTCATTTTTCACTTGATAATTGTTCATTTCTTATTTGTCTACAATGTCTAGTATAAAATGTCTATCACTTAACTGTAGAGGGTTAAACGACTCTAACAAAAGATTAATATTGTATGATTGGTTGAAAGACACAGATTGCGACATTGCCTTTTTGCAAGAAACACATTTTGTATCAGATAAGGAGGCTAACTATAATGCTAGATGGTTAGGTTCTTCATATCACTGTTTTTCTCACTCTCCGTATTCCAGAGGTGTCACAATATTGTTTAGAAAAGAATTCTCCTTTAAGATCCTTAACCAACACAGATCTGATGATGGCCGTATACTTTTATTGAATATTTTACATGACAACAAAATTATAACACTTACTAATATATATGCACCAAACGCAGAAAAACTAAGGTCTGACTTCTTTAAAAAAGTTTCTAAATGGATATCTCAATACAGCTCGAACGACGAAAATGTCATTCTTACTGGTGATTTAAATTGTGATACGGCTAACAAGAAAGACAAGAGTTCAAAATTAATGCAAGATATAATTACTAAATTTTCTTTTATCGATCTCTGGTCAGAATTAAATCCCCAGAAAAAAGGTTTTACTTGGTGTGATGGGCAAAATATAGCTAAAAGTAGAATTGACTATGTATTTTTTACGGACAACTTCTGTTATAAACCCGTAAAAATGTTTATATGCAAACCCCCAAACGTTTCCAAGGTCAGATTAACTGATCATCTTGCTCTAATTTTTAAATGTGAAATTTCCAGTAACAAGCGCGGAAAAGGTTTCTGGAAATTAAATCCTTCGATCTTAAAAGAATCATCATACTGTAACTTAATAAACAATTTTTTTGACAAATTACCTGTCGATAAAATGCAAACTTCAAATCATAAAACGAAGTGGGAGCTTATAATATTTAAAATAAAAACAATAAGTATAGAGTATTGTAAAAACAGGTCCAAGAATTTTATCTTGAAAATCAACTTGATAATCTTTATGAAATTAAGGCTAAAGGAGCTCAAATTCGATCGAGAGCTAGATGGTTGGATGAAGGTGAAAAAAATACAGCATACTTTTTAAGGCTTGAAAATAAACACCAGTCACACAATGTTATAAACAGAGTACGAATTAACGACGAAATATTTAGCAATACCGGAGATATACTAAATCAGCTATGTAAATTTTATGAGAACTTATATTCATCGCAGGGCATTTCAGATGAAAAGATTGGCGATTACTTACGGGATATAGAAATAAACTTTAAGTTAAGTGACGAAGACAAAGAGTTCTTTGATAAAGCCCCAACAATACAAGAATGCTCTGAGGCCGTACTTGAAATGAAGAACAATAAATCTCCCGGACTTGACGGCTTGCCTGTTGAGTTCTATAAAATGTTTTGGAAACACCTAAAGCAATACATGTTCGATGCGCTAATAAAATCTTTTGAGGATAAGGAACTAACAAATACGCAAAAATGCACTGTTTTGTCTTTGATTCATAAGAAAGGAAAACTAGATGAACTTCAAAACTATCGTCCCATAAGTTTAACAAATTGTGATTACAAAATTATTGCTTGTGTTTTTTCTCGACGTTTAAAAAAAATTATAGATAAATTAATAAACCCCGATCAGTCTGGATATATTAAAGGACGTTATATAGGAACAAATGCTAGACTTATTTTAGATATTTTTGATTATTGGGAAAAAAGCAATGAATCAGGAATCCTCTTATTTGCTGACTTTCAGAAGGCATTCGATTCTGTTGAATGGGAGTTTCTGTTGCAGTCAATGATGAAATTTAATTTCGGCGACAATTTTGTTAAATGGATCAAAATTTTGTATACAAATCCTTATTTCTATATAAAAAACAATGGTTGGATCTCTAGAAAATGTCATATGTATAGAGGTATTAGACAAGGATGTCCTGTCTCATCTATTTTATTTCTATTCGTAATGGAAATTCTATCAACAAGAATTAATAATTCTGATAGTGTTAATGGATTTAAAATAAGCAACACACGAAATGAAATTAAATGCATACAACATGCAGATGATAGTACTTTCCCTGTTAAGGACATAGAATCCCTTGAACATGTTGTCAAAATTATTGAAAACTTTGGATCTGTATCAGGAGCAAAGTTGAATTTATCAAAGACGGAATGTATTCCTTTAGGGGCGCTTAAACATACTATGGAAGGCGAAACAACTCTTAAAGGTATAAAAATTAATTTTGAAACACAATTAAATGTCTGGGTATATATATGGGGCATAATAAAACCGAAAATAATGAAAGAAACTGGTTATGTAAACTTAAGGAATTTGAAAAAATACTTGACTCTTGGCGAAGTAGAAAATTAACTATTTTTGGAAAATGCCAGCTTATTAATTCTCTTTTAATCTCCAAGGTCTTGTACACGGCTACTATTTTAGAAAAACCCTGAACAATCCTTCATAAAGAGTATTAATAAAATAATTTTCTCCTTTCTTTGGGGTAACCGAGAGCGCATCAAGCGTAACACCTTAATTAGAAACATAAATGAAGGCGGCATTGGTATTACAGACTTTGAATCAAAACTCAAAGCTATAAAAGCTTCTTGGGTTTCGAAAATTATTCAAAATAGAAGTAGTCTATCTTCACTCTTAAACGCTTGTGTAGTAAAACATAATATCGATATTCCATTTTTTGATCAATTCAAGCATTACAAAATACGACGAATTTAAATTAAACTCCCTTCCTGTGTTCTATAAGGAGGTCCTTGTGGCCTTTAACGAATGCAAAGATATTTCATTAACCAATTTTGCTAATCAAAATATCTGGTTCAATAAAAACATATGTTTTAAGGGTAAATCTATATTTTTTTCAAGTTGGACAAAAGGTGGTCTATTACTAGTAAAAAACCTCTTTAATGAGAATGGCTTCAAAACAATAAACGACATAAAAGAATGCTTGGCATCAACAAGCAATTTTTTATGTGAGTACTTTATAGTTAAAAATGCAATAAAGTTGCACCTTTCAAGAATAGATTTACAAACCATACATTTCACGAATTCGCTCACTAAGTCACATTTCTATTTTGAAGGAAAGCTAGAAGATACTTCAAATAAAAAGTCTAAATTTTTCTACAATATTCTTATAAACAAGAAATCCCAAAAAACTTATGATGGAAAATATATGGTGTAAGGAATTCCAAATAGACAAGTACTACTTTAATATAATCTACGAGAATAAGATTCGATCATTATTTGATAAATCTGTATCAGAGTTTAATTATAAATTACTTCACAACTTGTTGACCACGAATCTATCGGTTAGTAAATGGGATAAAAACATTAATGGGAACTGTAATAATTGCAATACGCCAGAAAATATAAAACATTTAATCTACGAGTGTGACTTGACAATGCCACTTTGGCGGAAAATTTCTCTGATACTAAATATTGATGTTACATGGAAATTGATTGTCATTGGTTTTATTTTTACGAGCAACAAATATACTCTTATCTTAGACAACACTTTGTCATTCATTGCATGCAAAATTTACAAATATAAAATGAAACGTAGAATCTTAAACGAACATGTGTCATCTGAAGATATGCGCTGTTTTTTAAAAAATGCGCTAATGCAATTGTATCTTACTGTAAAAAAATCAAAATGTGTAAAGTTAAACTTCAGCATTCTTGAAAAAATATCGAATAGTATATGATAAATGAAATATTATAAACTTTATTAATGTACTATTGTAATATACAAGAGGGAGACCTGTCCCTCTTCACATATATGCGGTAGGCAATTTTGGACTGTAATGCTGTTGTTAGTCCTGCCGCATTGCATTTACTTTATGTTCCGATTGTATATTTATTGCTAAAAAATATTTTATTGAACAGCTATGTTCCACAAATATGTTAACAATATTGATACAAATATTATATCAATTGATACTTCCCCGAATAGTACTCTTATTTTACTTTACTATTACTTGTATCAAAATGTGTTATTTCATGTTTACGTCTAATTACGCTTTAAAAAAATACAATTATACATATTGAAGAAAACAAATACCTTGTACAATATATTCTAATGCTCTACAAATGTATATACAATATTGTTATTCCATATTTAAGTCTATTTACGCTTAAAAAATACATTTATAAATACTGATTCATTTATATCGCTGATTAGCATTACAGATCCAGAGGGCCCCTGGCACCCCAGGTGATGTATATATAGAGAGCCTCTGCGGAGGTATTATCTCGAATCAAATGTACTGTGTTTAATAAAAGTATGATTGAATGATTATGGGACTGTATATAATAGATGATTAAATAATTATGTCACTGTAAAAAGTTTAAATCTCAAGAAAAATGCATCAAAATATGATATTAATTTACACAAAGATTTAAACTGTAAACTTTAAAATCAGGAAAATAAGTTTTGATCAAAATCGTGACCATGCCCCTTTAATATGCAGTAAGTTTCTACTTAGTGTCAGCAGAAGAAGAAGAAACCGATTTTTTGAACATTTGATACGTGTGTGTATAAAATCATACAATATCAGCATTTAACCCTGACTTGGATTATTAACCCTAAACCCAGAGGTCATAAAATGTTAAAAATTATGTAAAAAAGTGTTGTAGTCTTTCTTAATATACAGTCAGTTTCTACTCAGTGTCGGCACGTGAAAAGAAGATTTTTTAACATTATATGCAAAGATACTACACTAGCATTTTTGCATCGACCTAGAGATGAAGCCCGTAAATTTGAACACATGGAATTTACAATTCTGGTAGAGATATGAATGCATTATTTTAAGTGGATTTTCTTAGATACGCAGAGTAAAAGTAAAACATTATAAAAAATGGTCAAAGTTAGCAAATTTAGTCCTGCCCGTAAGCAATCTTAGCAAAGAGTCATAAAATTTACAATTTATGATGCATCATGCCACATTTTAATAGAAACGGCCAAAATAATTTTTTTACGAAGTTATAAACGGGCAAATGTTAACGCACGACGAGCGTCGCATTAACACTGACGGCGACGGTGAAATATTAATTCTAATAAGTAATCAGAGTGCCTCAAGTGACCTAAAATTGAAAATACCTGATGTACTCTACAACACTTCCTTCTATTAGAATGTTTGAAAATAAGGTATAATTACAAATATTTAAATTTATATTTAAAGCTGACATGAATTAATAAATACGCATTATTTCTCTTTTATCTCCGACTACCGCCTTATTAGTTGTGTCTCATCGATACACACCCCCTATATAACTGCATTCAGGCATTTCATACACCCGAACCTTGGACGAAAAGACGTGTAGAAAAACGTATTGAACAAAAATAATATGACAACCACTCAACTTGCAAGGTATATCTAAGCGAACAACGAAGTAGACAGACTGAAACCAAGGTACAGATACTTAAAAAATCCTCGATAATTGTAGACCGCTTCCTGTGTTGTTTCTGTTTAAACATCGCATATGCGCAAACCACACACTATGGCAGATCGAGCAATGTCAATAACAGGATGGATTTAAGAAACTGAGCTTTTTGTAGAAATCGATGGAACGATGTTACGTGTTACTTTCATGGATTTACTATTATTTAGCTACTGAGTTGGATGTAGTTCCGCCAGGGTTTTAAAAAAGACGCATACGTTATGCATTCGTATGAACGGCAGACATGTTTGATATGCATAAGGGAGCGCAATCTGTGCAAAATGATACCTTGATACCTGGAAAATTCGTTTGAAGAATAAATAAAACTTGTATTTTATTGATTGTTGTTTCCTTTATTCTTTATCACAAACATTTTACTACAATGTGTAGTTCATGCATTTACAAGTCCGTGCAACCTACATGCCTCGATCGGAAAGCAACCGACCGTAACTTTCTCAACTACTGTAGATACCCCAGTGGCAGTAGAGGAGCGATCGAAACTAATATGGCGAACAAATGATTTATGCATTCATGTCAGCTTTAACGTATAACAATTTTGCAAAGGAGAATTTGGTTTTAAGTTGGATTTCAGAAATTATCCTTATTTTAACGGAAGGAACATTTTAACAATTGCTTCCTCCACAACTATAGACATGCTTATTTTACATTTGATTTTTAAAAAACAAACGTGAAAATTTACGCATTTTATTGTCGTTTACCTTCATCACAAACTATCCCGGTCCATCCGGCGTCACATGTACAGTTGAATGAGCCGGGTGTGTTCGTACATGTGGCTCCGTTAAGACATGGGTCATTCTGGCACTCATCAGTATCTTGAAATGTATGAATGTTAAAATTAACTGGACGTGATTCATTATAATCATTTTGTCTCTTTTAAAAGAAAAAAAAAATAAATCAAGAGGCCCATGGGGCCACATCGCTCACCTGAGAAACAATGGGCGTTAAAAGATATTGTGCCATATAGCCCATCGGAAAAGTAACCAAAAAAAATATTGTAATGTATTGGAATTTTACACTTATTTTTGCATACATGTAATTTTTGACATTGTACTTTCAATGAATATCATTTTTACATAGAATAAGAAAATCCTACGCAAGAAATAAAACTTAACATTTGGTAAGGGTTCACCGTTAACTTCATATTCCCCTTTATTTTGTTCTGGGGGGTCACGATTTTCACAACTTTGAATCTACACTACCTGAAGTTGCTTCCACACAAGTTTCAGCTTTCCTGGCTGATTAGTTTCTGAGAAGAAGATTTTTAAAGATTTACTTTATTTATTCCTATGTAAAACGTCGACCCCATTGTGGCCCCATTCTACTCCCGGGGGTTATGATTTTCACAACATTGAATCTACACTACCTGAGGATGCTTTCACACAATTTTCAGCTTTCCCGATCTTATGGTTCATGAGAAGAAGATTTTTGAAAATTTCTCGAAAATTTTTATGAATTCCTAATTATCTCTCTTTGCAGTACGTGATCCTTAATTTTCACAACTTTGAATCCCCTTAGGCTTAGGATGCTTTGTGCCAAGTTTGGTTAAAATTGGCCCAGTGGTTCTTGAGAAGATGTTGAAAATGTGAAAAGTTTACAGACAGACGGACAGACAGACAGACGGACAGACAGACAGACAGACGGACGACAGACAAAATGTGATCAGAATAGCTCACTTGAGCTTTCAGCTCCCTGAGCTAAAAACATTTCATACGTGTGTGTATAAAATCATACTATATCAGCATTTTACCCTGACTTGGATTATTAAACCTAAACCCGGAGGTCATAAAATGTTAAAATTATGTAAAAACGTTTTGTTGTCTTTCTTAATATACAGTCAGTTTCTACTCAGTGTCAGCACGTGAAAAGAAGATTTTTTAACATTATATGCAACGATACTAAACTAGCATTTTTGCATGGACCTAGAGGTGAAACCCATAAATTTGAACAAATGAAAGTTACAATTTTTGTAGAGATATGAATGCATTATTTTAAGTAGATTTTCTTAGATACGCAGAGAAAAAGTAAAACATTATAAAAAATGGTCAAAGTTAGCAAATTTAGTCCTGCCCGTAAGCAATCTTAGCAAAGAGTCATAAAATTTACAATTTATGATGCATCATGCCACATTTTAATAGAAACGGCCAAAATAATTTTTTTACGAAGTTATAAACGGGCAAATATTAACGCACGACGAGCGTCGGATTAACACTGACGGCGACGGTGAAATATTAATTCTAATAAGTAATCAGAGTGCCTCAAGTGACCTAAAATTGAAAATACCTGATGTACTCTACAACACTTCCTTCTATTAGAATGTTTGAAAATAAGGTATAATTACAAATATTTAAATTTATATTTAAAGCTGACATGAATTAATAAATACGCATTATTTCTCTTTTATCTCCGACTACCGCCTTATTAGTTGTGTCTCATCGATACACACCCCCTATATAACTGCATTCAGGCATTTCATACACCCGAACCTTGGACGAAAAGACGTGTAGAAAAACGTATTGAACAAAAATAATATGACAACCACTCAACTTGCAAGGTATATCTAAGCGAACAACGAAGTAGACAGACTGAAACCAAGGTACAGATACTTAAAAAATCCTCGATAATTGTAGACCGCTTCCTGTGTTGTTTCTGTTTAAACATCGCATATGCGCAAACCACACACTATGGCAGATCGAGCAATGTCAATAACAGGATGGATTTAAGAAACTGAGCTTTTTGTAGAAATCGATGGAACGATGTTACGTGTTACTTTCATGGATTTACTATTATTTAGCTACTGAGTTGGATGTAGTTCCGCCAGGGTTTTAAAAAAGACGCATACGTTATGCATTCGTATGAACGGCAGACATGTTTGATATGCATAAGGGAGCGCAATCTGTGCAAAATGATACCTTGATACCTGGAAAATTCGTTTGAAGAATAAATAAAACTTGTATTTTATTGATTGTTGTTTCCTTTATTCTTTATCACAAACATTTTACTACAATGTGTAGTTCATGCATTTACAAGTCCGTGCAACCTACATGCCTCGATCGGAAAGCAACCGACCGTAACTTTCTCAACTACTGTAGATACCCCAGTGGCAGTAGAGGAGCGATCGAAACTAATATGGCGAACAAATGATTTATGCATTCATGTCAGCTTTAACGTATAACAATTTTGCAAAGGAGAATTTGGTTTTAAGTTGGATTTCAGAAATTATCCTTATTTTAACGGAAGGAACATTTTAACAATTGCTTCCTCCACAACTATAGACATGCTTATTTTACATTTGATTTTTAAAAAACAAACGTGAAAATTTACGCATTTTATTGTCGTTTACCTTCATCACAAACTATCCCGGTCCATCCGGCGTCACATGTACAGTTGAATGAGCCGGGTGTGTTCGTACATGTGGCTCCGTTAAGACATGGGTCATTCTGGCACTCATCAGTATCTTGAAATGTATGAATGTTAAAATTAACTGGACGTGATTCATTATAATCATTTTGTCTCTTTTAAAAGAAAAAAAAATAAATCAAGAGGCCCATGGGGCCACATCGCTCACCTGAGAAACAATGGGCGTTAAAAGATATTGTGCCATATAGCCCATCGGAAAAGTAACCAAAAAAAATATTGTAATGTATTGGAATTTTACACTTATTTTTGCATACATGTAATTTTTGACATTGTACTTTCAATGAATATCATTTTTACATAGAATAAGAAAATCATACGCAAGAAATAAAACTTAACATTTGGTAAGGGTTCACCGTTAACTTCATATTCCCCTTTATTTTGTTCTGGGGGGTCACGATTTTCACAACTTTGAATCTACACTACCTGAAGTTGCTTCCACACAAGTTTCAGCTTTCCTGGCTGATTAGTTTCTGAGAAGAAGATTTTTAAAGATTTACTTTATTTATTCCTATGTAAAACTTCGACCCCATTGTGGCCCCATTCTACTCCCGGGGGTTATGATTTTCACAACATTGAATCTACACTACCTGAGGATGCTTTCACACAATTTTCAGCTTTCCCGATCTTATGGTTCATGAAAAGAAGATTTTTAAAGATTTATTCTATATATTCCTATGTAAAACTTCGACCCCCCCATTGTGGCCCCACCCTACCCCCGGGGATCATGATTTTCACAACTTTGAATCTACACTACCAGAGGATACTTTCACACAAGTTTCAGCTTTCCTGGCTGATTAATTTCTGAGAAGAAGATTTTTAAAGATTTACTTTATATATTCCTTTGTTAAACTTCAACCCCCCCCCCCATTGTGGCCCCAACCTACCCCTGGGGGTCACGATTTTCACAACTTTGTATCTACACTACTTGAATATGCATCCACACAAGTTTCAGCTTTCCTGGCTGATTAGTTTCTGAGAAGAAGATTTTTAAAGATTTACTCTATATATTCCTATGTAAAACTTCGACCCCCATTGTGGCCCCACCCTACCCTCGGGGGTCATGATTTTCACAACTTTAAATCTACAGTACCTGAGGATGCATCCACACAAGTTTCAGCTTTCCTGATCTTATTGTTCATCAGAACAAGATTTTTGAAAATTTCTTGAAAATATTCATAAATTCCTAATTATCTCCCTTTGCAAAAAGGCGGGGTCTTTAATTTTCACAACTTTGAATCCAATTAGGCTAAGTATGCTTTGTGCCAAGTTTGGTTGAAATTGGTTAAAAAATTACTCTTAATATTCCTATGTAAAACTTCGACCCCCCATTGTGGCCCCCACCTACCCCCCAGGGGGTCACGATTTTCACAACTTTGAATCTACACTACCTGAAGTTGCTTCCACACAAGTTTCACCTTTCCTGGCTGATTAGTGTCTGAGAAGAAGATTTTTAAAGATTTACTCTATATATTCCTTTGTTAAACTTCGACCCCCATTGTGGCTCCACCCTACCCCCGGGGATCATGAATTTCACAATTTTAAATTTACACTACCTGAGGATGCTTTCACACAAGTTTCAGATTTCCTGGCTGATTAGTTTCTGAGAGGAAGATTTTTAAAGATTTACTCTGTATAGTCCTATGTAAAACTTCGACCCCCCATTGTGGCCCCACCCTACCCCCGGGGGTCACGATTTTCACAACTTTGAATTTACACTACCTGAAGTTGCTTCCACACAAGTTTCAGCTTTCCTGGCTGATTAGTTTCTGAGAAGAAGATTTTTAAAGATTTACTTCATATATTCCTATGTAAAACTTCGACCCCCATTGTGGCCCCACCCTACCCCCGGGGGTCATGAATTTCACAATTTTGAATCTACACACCTGAGGATGCTTTCACACAAGTTTCAGCTTTCCTGGTCTTATGGTTCATGAGAAGAAGATTTTTGAAAATTTCTCGAAAATTTTTATGAATTCCTAATTATCTCTCTTTGCAAAAGTACGTGATCCTTAATTTTCACAACTTTGAATCCCCTTAGGCTTAGGATGCTTTGTGCCAAGTTTGGTTAAAATTGGCCCAGTGGTTCTTGAGAAGATGTTGAAAATGTGAAAAGTTTACAGACAGACGGACAGACAGACAGACGGACAGACAGACAGACAGACGGACGACAGACAAAATGTGATCAGAATAGCTCACTTGAGCTTTCAGCTCCCTGAGCTAAAAACATTTCATACGTGTGTGTATAAAATCATACTATATCAGCATTTTACCCTGACTTGGATTATTAAACCTAAACCCGGAGGTCATAAAATGTTAAAATTATGTAAAAACGTTTTGTTGTCTTTCTTAATATACAGTCAGTTTCTACTCAGTGTCAGCACGTGAAAAGAAGATTTTTTAACATTATATGCAACGATACTAAACTAGCATTTTTGCATGGACCTAGAGGTGAAACCCATAAATTTGAACAAATGAAAGTTACAATTTTTGTAGAGATATGAATGCATTATTTTAAGTAGATTTTCTTAGATACGCAGAGAAAAAGTAAAACATTATAAAAAATGGTCAAAGTTAGCAAATTTAGTCCTGCCCGTAAGCAATCTTAGCAAAGAGTCATAAAATTTACAATTTATGATGCATCATGCCACATTTTAATAGAAACGGCCAAAATAATTTTTTTACGAAGTTATAAACGGGCAAATATTAACGCACGACGAGCGTCGCATTAACACTGACGGCGACGGTGAAATATTAATTCTAATAAGTAATCAGAGTGCCTCAAGTGACCTAAAATTGAAAATACCTGATGTACTCTACAACACTTCCTTCTATTAGAATGTTTGAAAATAAGGTATAATTACAAATATTTAAATTTATATTTAAAGCTGACATGAATTAATAAATACGCATTATTTCTCTTTTATCTCCGACTACCGCCTTATTAGTTGTGTCTCATCGATACACACCCCCTATATAACTGCATTCAGGCATTTCATACACCCGAACCTTGGACGAAAAGACGTGTAGAAAAACGTATTGAACAAAAATAATATGACAACCACTCAACTTGCAAGGTATACCTAAGCGAACAACGAAGTAGACAGACTGAAACCAAGGTACAGATACTTAAAAAATCCTCGATAATTGTAGACCGCTTCCTGTGTTGTTTCTGTTTAAACATCGCATATGCGCAAACCACACACTATGGCAGATCGAGCAATGTCAATAACAGGATGGATTTAAGAAACTGAGCTTTTTGTAGAAATCGATGGAACGATGTTACGTGTTACTTTCATGGATTTACTATTATTTAGCTACTGAGTTGGATGTAGTTCCGCCAGGGTTTTAAAAAAGACGCATACGTTATGCATTCGTATGAACGGCAGACATGTTTGATATGCATAAGGGAGCGCAATCTGTGCAAAATGATACCTTGATACCTGGAAAATTCGTTTGAAGAATAAATAAAACTTGTATTTTATTGATTGTTGTTTCCTTTATTCTTTATCACAAACATTTTACTACAATGTGTAGTTCATGCATTTACAAGTCCGTGCAACCTACATGCCTCGATCGGAAAGCAACCGACCGTAACTTTCTCAACTACTGTAGATACCCCAGTGGCAGTAGAGGAGCGATCGAAACTAATATGGCGAACAAATGATTTATGCATTCATGTCAGCTTTAACGTATAACAATTTTGCAAAGGAGAATTTGGTTTTAAGTTGGATTTCAGAAATTATCCTTATTTTAACGGAAGGAACATTTTAACAATTGCTTCCTCCACAACTATAGACATGCTTATTTTACATTTGATTTTTAAAAAACAAACGTGAAAATTTACGCATTTTATTGTCGTTTACCTTCATCACAAACTATCCCGGTCCATCCGGCGTCACATGTACAGTTGAATGAGCCGGGTGTGTTCGTACATGTGGCTCCGTTAAGACATGGGTCATTCTGGCACTCATCAGTATCTTGAAATGTATGAATGTTAAAATTAACTGGACGTGATTCATTATAATCATTTTGTCTCTTTTAAAAGAAAAAAAAAATAAATCAAGAGGCCCATGGGGCCACATCGCTCACCTGAGAAACAATGGGCGTTAAAAGATATTGTGCCATATAGCCCATCGGAAAAGTAACCAAAAAAAATATTGTAATGTATTGGAATTTTACACTTATTTTTGCATACATGTAATTTTTGACATTGTACTTTCAATGAATATCATTTTTACATAGAATAAGAAAATCCTACGCAAGAAATAAAACTTAACATTTGGTAAGGGTTCACCGTTAACTTCATATTCCCCTTTATTTTGTTCTGGGGGGTCACGATTTTCACAACTTTGAATCTACACTACCTGAAGTTGCTTCCACACAAGTTTCAGCTTTCCTGGCTGATTAGTTTCTGAGAAGAAGATTTTTAAAGATTTACTTTATTTATTCCTATGTAAAACTTCGACCCCATTGTGGCCCAATTCTACTCCCGGGGGTTATGATTTTCACAACATTGAATCTACACTACCTGAGGATGCTTTCACACAATTTTCAGCTTTCCCGATCTTATGGTTCATGAAAAGAAGATTTTTAAAGATTTATTCTATATATTCCTATGTAAAACTTCGACCCCCCCATTGTGGCCCCACCCTACCCCCGGGGATCATGATTTTCACAACTTTGAATCTACACTACCAGAGGATACTTTCACACAAGTTTCAGCTTTCCTGGCTGATTAATTTCTGAGAAGAAGATTTTTAAAGATTTACTTTATATATTCCTTTGTTAAACTTCAACCCCCCCCCCCCCCCATTGTGGCCCCAACCTACCCCTGGGGGTCACGATTTTCACAACTTTGTATCTACACTACTTGAATATGCATCCACACAAGTTTCAGCTTTCCTGGCTGATTAGTTTCTGAGAAGAAGATTTTTAAAGATTTACTCTATATATTCCTATGTAAAACTTCGACCCCCATTGTGGCCCCACCCTACCCTCGGGGGTCATGATTTTCACAACTTTAAATCTACAGTACCTGAGGATGCATCCACACAAGTTTCAGCTTTCCTGATCTTATTGTTCATCAGAACAAGATTTTTGAAAATTTCTTGAAAATATTCATAAATTCCTAATTATCTCCCTTTGCAAAAAGGCGGGGTCTTTAATTTTCACAACTTTGAATCCAATTAGGCTAAGTATGCTTTGTGCCAAGTTTGGTTGAAATTGGTTAAAAAATTACTCTTAATATTCCTATGTAAAACTTCGACCCCCCATTGTGGCCCCCACCTACCCCCCAGGGGGTCACGATTTTCACAACTTTGAATCTACACTACCTGAAGTTGCTTCCACACAAGTTTCACCTTTCCTGGCTGATTAGTGTCTGAGAAGAAGATTTTTAAAGATTTACTCTATATATTCCTTTGTTAAACTTCGACCCCCATTGTGGCTCCACCCTACCCCCGGGGATCAAGAATTTCATAATTTTAAATTTACACTACCTGAGGATGCTTTCACACAAGTTTCAGATTTCCTGGCTGATTAGTTTCTGAGAGGAAGATTTTTAAAGATTTACTCTGTATAGTCCTATGTAAAACTTCGACCCCCCATTGTGGCCCCACCCTACCCCCGGGGGTCACGATTTTCACAACTTTGAATTTACACTACCTGAAGTTGCTTCCACACAAGTTTCAGCTTTCCTGGCTGATTAGTTTCTGAGAAGAAGATTTTTAAAGATTTACTTCATATATTCCTATGTAAAACTTCGACCCCCATTGTGGCCCCACCCTACCCCCGGGGGTCATGAATTTCACAATTTTGAATCTACACACCTGAGGATGCTTTCACACAAGTTTCAGCTTTTCTGGTCTTATGGTTCATGAGAAGAAGATTTTTGAAAATTTCTCGAAAATTTTTATGAATTCCTAATTATCTCTCTTTGCAAAAGTACGTGATCCTTAATTTTCACAACTTTGAATCCCCTTAGGCTTAGGATGCTTTGTGCCAAGTTTGGTTAAAATTGGCCCAGTGGTTCTTGAGAAGATGTTGAAAATGTGAAAAGTTTACAGACAGACGGACAGACAGACAGACGGACAGACAGACAGACAGACGGACGACAGACAAAATGTGATCAGAATAGCTCACTTGAGCTTTCAGCTCCCTGAGCTAAAAACATTTCAAACGTGTGTGTATAAAATCATACTATATCAGCATTTTACCCTGACTTGGATTATTAAACCTAAACCCGGAGGTCATAAAATGTTAAAATTATGTAAAAACGTTTTGTTGTCTTTCTTAATATACAGTCAGTTTCTACTCAGTGTCAGCACGTGAAAAGAAGATTTTTTAACATTATATGCAACGATACTAAACTAGCATTTTTGCATGGACCTAGAGGTGAAACCCATAAATTTGAACAAATGAAAGTTACAATTTTTGTAGAGATATGAATGCATTATTTTAAGTAGATTTTCTTAGATACGCAGAGAAAAAGTAAAACATTATAAAAAATGGTCAAAGTTAGCAAATTTAGTCCTGCCCGTAAGCAATCTTAGCAAAGAGTCATAAAATTTACAATTTATGATGCATCATGCCACATTTTAATAGAAACGGCCAAAATAATGTTTTTACGAAGTTATAAACGGGCAAATATTAACGCACGACGAGCGTCGCATTAACACTGACGGCGACGGTGAAATATTAATTCTAATAAGTAATCAGAGTGCCTCAAGTGACCTAAAATTGAAAATACCTGATGTACTCTACAACACTTCCTTCTATTAGAATGTTTGAAAATAAGGTATAATTACAAATACGTCAAAATCAAAAAAAGCTTATGAATTTGTAAACCTTTTAAAAATTAGATCTGACTTCTTCTTTACAGAGAATATAAACGTCAAGCATGCCTGTATTGATATAAAAATGAAACTATATCCAACAAAAATAATCTACAAATAACAGTGTCTTTCTTTATACATATAGAAAAGATAAAGATGTAATAACATGTTGGTATTTAAAAGTACGAACACTGTAAAGATAAGTATCGATTTAGAGAGATAATGACAAACATGAGAGAGGAAGGCAGATACACAGAAATAGCAATCAGAGTTGATAAACATCAACTTAAATTAAGAGAGTCGGAAAGAAACACAGAAAAAGAGGAGCAATGCATACATATTGATATTGATAGAAGGAAATGAGAAATATACATTAATATTGATAGAGGGAGGAAGAATAATATACAATTACCTTCATTACAGAGTGCCCCTGTGAATCCCAGAGCGCATGCACACGTGAAAGATCCATCGCTGTTGCTGCATGTTCCTCTGTTTTGACAAGGATTGTCAAGACATTCATTGATATCTAAAAGTTATGATTTTTACCTGTTATATCATCCATAATAAATACTAGAAAAACAGTATAACATCAAAACTTACAATAAAAAATACAACACAGCAACATCAATTAATACATTAAAATGCATGTAATAGTCCTCGTATTTAAAGCTGACATGAATTAATAAATACGCATTATTTCTCTTTTATCTCCGACTACCGCCTTATTAGTTGTGTCTCATCGATACACACCCCCTATATAACTGCATTCAGGCATTTCATACACCCGAACCTTGGACGAAAAGACGTGTAGAAAAACGTATTGAACAAAAATAATATGACAACCACTCAACTTGCAAGGTATATCTAAGCGAACAACGAAGTAGACAGACTGAAACCAAGGTACAGATACTTAAAAAATCCTCGATAATTGTAGACCGCTTCCTGTGTTGTTTCTGTTTAAACATCGCATATGCGCAAACCACACACTATGGCAGATCGAGCAATGTCAATAACAGGATGGATTTAAGAAACTGAGCTTTTTGTAGAAATCGATGGAACGATGTTACGTGTTACTTTCATGGATTTACTATTATTTAGCTACTGAGTTGGATGTAGTTCCGCCAGGGTTTTAAAAAAGACGCATACGTTATGCATTCGTATGAACGGCAGACATGTTTGATATGCATAAGGGAGCGCATTCTGTGCAAAATGATACCTTGATACCTGGAAAATTCGTTTGAAGAATAAATAAAACTTGTATTTTATTGATTGTTGTTTCCTTTATTCTTTATCACAAACATTTTACTACAATGTGTAGTTCATGCATTTACAAGTCCGTGCAACCTACATGCCTCGATCGGAAAGCAACCGACCGTAACTTTCTCAACTACTGTAGATACCCCAGTGGCAGTAGAGGAGCGATCGAAACTAATATGGCGAACAAATGATTTATGCATTCATGTCAGCTTTAACGTATAACAATTTTGCAAAGGAGAATTTGGTTTTAAGTTGGATTTCAGAAATTATCCTTATTTTAACGGAAGGAACATTTTAACAATTGCTTCCTCCACAACTATAGACATGCTTATTTTACATTTGATTTTTAAAAAACAAACGTGAAAATTTACGCATTTTATTGTCGTTTACCTTCATCACAAACTATCCCGGTCCATCCGGCGTCACATGTACAGTTGAATGAGCCGGGTGTGTTCGTACATGTGGCTCCGTTAAGACATGGGTCATTCTGGCACTCATCAGTATCTTGAAATGTATGAATGTTAAAATTAACTGGACGTGATTCATTATAATCATTTTGTCTCTTTTAAAAGAAAAAAAAATAAATCAAGAGGCCCATGGGGCCACATCGCTCACCTGAGAAACAATGGGCGTTAAAAGATATTGTGCCATATAGCCCATCGGAAAAGTAACCAAAAAAAATATTGTAATGTATTGGAATTTTACACTTATTTTTGCATACATGTAATTTTTGACATTGTACTTTCAATGAATATCATTTTTACATAGAATAAGAAAATCCTACGCAAGAAATAAAACTTAACATTTGGTAAGGGTTCACCGTTAACTTCATATTCCCCTTTATTTTGTTCTGGGGGGTCACGATTTTCACAACTTTGAATCTACACTACCTGAAGTTGCTTCCACACAAGTTTCAGCTTTCCTGGCTGATTAGTTTCTGAGAAGAAGATTTTTAAAGATTTACTTTATTTATTCCTATGTAAAACTTCGACCCCATTGTGGCCCCATCCTACTCCCGGGGGTTATGATTTTCACAACATTGAATCTACACTACCTGAGGATGCTTTCACACAATTTTCAGCTTTCCCGATCTTATGGTTCATGAAAAGAAGATTTTTAAAGATTTATTCTATATATTCCTATGTAAAACTTCGACCCCCCCATTGTGGCCCCACCCTACCCCGGGGGATCATGATTTTCACAACTTTGAATCTACACTATTAGAGGATACTTTCACACAAGTTTCAGCTTTCCTGGCTGATTAATTTCTGAGAAGAAGATTTTTAAAGATTTACTCTGTATAGTCCTATGTAAAACTTCGACCCCCCATTGTGGCCCCACCCTACCCCCGGGGGTCACGATTTTCACAACTTTGAATTTACACTACCTGAAGTTGCTTCCACACAAGTTTCAGCTTTCCTGGCTGATTAGTTTCTGAGAAGAAGATTTTTAAAGATTTACTTCATATATTCCTATGTAAAACTTCGACCCCCATTGTGGCCCCACCCTACCCCCGGGGGTCATGATTTCACAACTCTGAATCTACACTACCTGAGGATGCATCCACACAAACTTCAGCTTTCCTGGCTGATTAGTTTCTAAGTAGAAGATTTTTAAAGATTTACTCTATATATTCCTTTGTTTAACTTCGACCCCCCATTGTGGCCCCACCCTACCCCCGGGGATCATGAATTTCACAATTTTGAATCTACACACCTGAGGATGCTTTCACACAAGTTTCAGCTTTCCTGGTCTTATGGTTCATGAGAAGAAGATTTTTGAAAATTTCTCGAAAATTTTTATGAATTCCTAATTATCTCTCTTTGCAAAAGTGCGTGATCCTTAATTTTCACAACTTTGAATCCCCTTAGGCTTAGGATGCTTTGTGCCAAGTTTGGTTAAAATTGGCCCAGTGGTTCTTGAGAAGATGTTGAAAATGTGAAAAGTTTACAGACAGACGGACAGACAGACAGACGGACAGACAGACAGACAGACGGACGACAGACAAAATGTGATCAGAATAGCTCACTTGAGCTTTCAGCTCGGTGAGCTAAAAACATTTCATACGTGTGTGTATAAAATCATACTATATCAGCATTTTACCCTGACTTGGATTATTAAACCTAAACCCGGAGGTCATAAAATGTTAAAATTATGTAAAAACGTTTTGTTGTCTTTCTTAATATACAGTCAGTTTCTACTCAGTGTCAGCACGTGAAAAGAAGATTTTTTAACATTATATGCAACGATACTAAACTAGCATTTTTGCATGGACCTAGAGGTGAAACCCATAAATTTGAACAAATGAAAGTTACAATTTTTGTAGAGATATGAATGCATTATTTTAAGTAGATTTTCTTAGATACGCAGAGAAAAAGTAAAATATTATAAATGGTCAAACTTAGCAAATTTGGTCCTGCCCATAGTCAATCGAAGCAAAGAGTCATAAAATGTACAATTTATGATGCATCATGCCACATTTTAATAGAAACGGCCAAAGTAATTTTTTTTACGAAGTTATAAACGGGCAAATGTTAACGCACGACGAGCGTCGCATTAACACGGACGACGACGGTGAAATACTAATTCTAATAAGTAATCAGAGTGCCTCAAGTGACCTAAATTTGAAAATACCTGATGTACTCTACAACACTTCCTTCTATTTGAATGTTTGAAAATAAGGTATAATTACAAATACGTCAAAATCAAATAAAGCTTATGAATTTGTAAACCTTTTAAAAATTAGATCTGACTTCTTCTTTACAGAGAATATAAACGTCAAGCATGCCTGTATTGATATAAAAACTATATCCAACAAAAATAATCTACAAATAACAGTTTCTTTCTTTATACGTATAGAAAAGATAAAGATGTAATAACATGTTGGTATTTAAAAGTACGAACACTGTAAAGATAAGTATCGATTTAGAGAGATAATGAGATAATGACAAACATGAGAGAGGAGGGCAGATACACAGAAATAGCAATCAAAGTTGATAAACATCAACTTAAATTAAGAGAGTCGGAAAGAAACACAGAAAAAGAGGAGCAATGCATACATATTGATATTGATAGAGGGAAATGAGAAATATACATTAATATTGATAGAGGGAGGAAGAATAATATACAATTACCTTCATTACAGAGTGCCCCTGTGAATCCACCAGCGCATGCACACGTGAAAGATCCATCGCTGTTGCTGCATGTTCCTCCGTTTTGACAAGGATTGTCAAGACATTCATTGACATCTAAAAGTTATGATTTTTACCTGTTATATCATCCATAATAAATACTAGAAAAACAATATAAGTTACATCAAAACTTTCAATGAAAAAATACAACACAGCAACATCAATTAATACATTAAAATGCATGTAATAGTCCTCGTATTTAAAGCTGACATGAATTTATAAATACGCATTATTTCTCTTTTATCTCCGACTACCGCCTTATTAGTTGTGTCTCATCGATACACACCCCCTATATAACTGCATTCAGGCATTTCATACACCCGAACCTTGGACAATAAGACGTGTAGAAAAACGTATTGAACAAAAATAATATGACAACCACTAAACTTGCAAGGTATATCTAAGCGAACAACGAAGTAGACAGACTGAAACCAAGGTACAGATACTTAAAAAATCCTCGATAATTGTAGACCGCTTCCTGTGTTGTTTCTGTTTAAACATCGCATATGCGCAAACCACACACTATGGCAGATCGAGCAATGTCAATAACAGGATGGATTTTAGAAACTGAGCTTTTTGTAGAAATCGATGGAACGATGTTACGTGTTACTTTCATGGATTTACTATTATTTAGCTACTGAGTTGGATATAGTTCCGCCAGGGTTTTCAAAAAGACGCATACGTTATGCATTCGTATGAACGGCAGACATGTTCGATATGCATAAGGGAGCGCAATCTGTGCAAAATGATACCTTGATACCTGGAAAATTCGTTTGAAGAATAAATAAAACTTGTATTTTATTGATTGTTGTTTCCTTTATTCTTTATCACAAACATTTTACTACAATGTGTAGTTCATGCATATACAAGTCCGTGCAACCTACATGCCTCGATCGGAAAGCAACCGACCGTAACTTTCTCAACTACTGTAGATACCCCAGTGGCAGTAGAGGAGCGATCGAAACTAATATGGCGAACAAATGATTTATGCATTCATGTCAGCTTTAACGTATAACAATTTTGCAAAGGAGAATTTGGTTTTAAGTTGGATTTCAAAAAATATCCTTATTTTAACGGAAGGAACATTTTAACAATTGCTGCCTCCACAACTATAGACATGCTTATTTACATTTGATTTTAAAAAACAAACGTGAAAATTTACGCATTTTATTGTCGTTTACCTTCATCACAAACTATCCCGGTCCATCCGGCGTCACATGTACAGTTGAATGAGCCGGGTGTGTTCGTACATGTGGCTCCGTTAAGACATGGGTCATTCTGGCACTCATCAGTATCTTGAAATGTATGAATGTTAAAATTAACTGGACGTGATTCATTATAATCATTTTGTCTCTTTTAAAAGAAAAAAAAAATAAATCAAGAGGCCATGGGGCCACATCGCTCACCTGAGAAACAATGGGCGTTAAAAGATATTGTGCCATATAGCCCATCGGTAAAATAACAAAAAAAAATATTGTAATGTATTGGAATTTTACACTTATTTTTGCATACACGTAATTTTTGACATTGTACCTTCAATGAATACCATTTTTACATAGAATAAGAAAATCCTACGCAAGAAATAAAACTTAACATTTGGTAAGGGTTCACCGTTAACTTCATATTACCCATTTTTTTGTTCTGGGGGGTCACGATTTTCACAACTTTGAATCTACACTACCTGAAGTTGCTTCCACACAAGTTTCAGCTTTCCTGGCTGATTAGTTTCTGAGAAGAAGATTTTTAAAGATTTACTTTTTATTCCTATGTAAAACTTCGACCCCATTGTGGCCCCATCCTACTCCCGGGGGTTATGATTTTCACAACATTGAATCTACACCACCTGAGGATGCTTTAACACAATTTTCAGCTTTCCAGATTTTATGGTTCATGAAAAGAAGATTTTTAAAGATTTATTCTATATATTCCTCTGTAAAACTTCGACCCCCCATTGTGGCCCTACCCTACCCCCGGGGGTCACGATTTTCACAACTTTGAATCTACACTACCAGAGGATACTTTCACACAAGTTTCAGCTTTCCTGGCTGATTAGTTTCTGAGAAGAAGATTTTTAAAGATTTACTCTATATATTCCTTTGTTAAACTTCAACCCCCCCCCCCATTGTGGCCCCACCCTACCCCTGGGGGTCACGATTTTCACAACTTTGTATCTACACTACTTGAATATGCATCCACACAAGTTTCAGCTTTCCTGGCTGATTAGTTTCTGAGAAGAAGATTTTTAAAGATTTACTCTATATATTCCTATGTAAAACTTCGACCCCCATTGTGGCCCCAACCTATCCTCGGGGGTCATGATTTTCACAACTTTAAATCTACAGTACCTGAGGATGCATCCACACAAGTTCCAGCTTTCCTGATTTTATTGTTCATGAGAACAAGATTTTTGAAAATTTCTCAAAAATATTCATAAATTCCTAATTATCTCCCTTTGCAAAAAGGCGGGGTTTTTAATTTTCACAACTTTGAATCCCCTTAGGCTAAGTATGCTTTGTGCCAAGTTTGGTTGAAATTGGTTAAAAAATTACTCTTAATATTCCTATGTAAAACTTCGACCCCCCATTGTGGCCCCCACCTACCCCCCAGGGGGTCACGATTTTCACAACTTTGAATCTACACTACCTGAAGTTGCTTCCACACAAGTTTCAGCTTTCCTGGCTGATTAGTGTCTGAGAAGAAGATTTTTAAAGATTTACTCTATATATTCCTATGTTAAACTTCGACCCCTCATTGTGGCCCCCACCTACCCCAAGGGGGTCACGATTTTCACAACTTTGAATCTACACTACCTGAGGATGCATCCACACAAGTTTTAGCTTACCTGGCTGATTAGTTTCTGAGAAGAAGATTTTTAAAGATTTACTCTATATATTCCTTTGTTAAACTTTGACCCCCATTGTGGCCCCACCCTACCCGCGGGGGTCATGATTTTCACAACGTTGAATCTACACTACCTGAAGTTGCTTCCACACAAGTTTCAGCTTTCTTGGCTGATTAGTATCTGAGAAGAAGATTTTTATAGATTTACTTTATATATTCCTATGTAAAACTTTGACCCCCATTGTGGCCCCACCCTACCCGAGGGGTCATGATTTTCACAACGTTGAATCTACACTACCTGAGGATGCATCCACACAAGTTTCAGCTTTCCTGGCTGATTAGTTATCTGAGAAGAAGATTTTTAAGATTTACTCTATATATTCCTATGGTAAAACTTCGACCCCCATTGTGGCCCCACCCTACCCCCGGGGGTCATGATTTTCACAACTTTGAATCTACACTACCTGAGGATGCATCCACACAAGTTTCAGCTTTCCTGGCTGATTAGTTTCTAAGTAGAAGATTTTTAAAGATTTACTCTATATATTCCTTTGTTAAACTTCGACCCCCCCCCCCTATTGTGGCCCCAGCCTACCCCCGGGGATCATGAATTTCACAATTTTGAATCTACACTACCTGAGGATGCTTTCACACAAGTTTCAGGTTTCCTGGTATTATGGTTCATGAGAAGAAGATTTTTGAAAATTTCTCGAAAATTTTTATGAATTCCTAATTATGTCCCTTTGCAAACGTGCGTGGTCCTTAATTTTCACAACTTTGAATCCCCTTAGGCTTAGGATGCTTTGTGCCAAGTTTGGTTAAAATTGGCCCAGTGGTTCTTGAGAAGATGTTGAAAATGTGAAAAGTTTACAGACAGACGGACATACAGACAGACGGACAGACAGACAGACAGACGGACGACAGACAATATGTGATCAGAATAGCTCACTTGAGCTTTCAGCTCGGTGACCTAAAAACATTTAATACGTGTGTGTATAGAATCATACTATATCAGCATTTTACTCTGACTTGGATTATTAAACCTAAACCCAGTGGTCATAAAATGTTAAAAATTATGTAAAAAAGTGCTGTTGTCTTTCTTAATATACAGTCAGTTTCTACTCAGTGTCAGCACGTGAAAAGAACATTTTTTAACATTATATGCAACGATACTAAACTAGCATTTTTGCATGGACCTAGAGGTGAAACCCATAAATTTGAACAAATGAAAGTTACAATTTTTGTAGAGATATGAATGCATTATTTTAAGTAGATTTTCTTAGATACGCAGAGAAAAAGTAAAATATTATAAATGGTCAAACTTAGCAAATTTGGTCCTGCCCATAGGCAATCAAAGCAAAGAGTCATAAAATGTACAATTTATGATGCATCATGCCACATTTTAATAGAAACGGCCAAAGTAATTTTTTTACGAAGTTATAAACGGGCAAATGTTAACGCACGACGAGCGTCGCATTAACACGGACGACGACGGTGAAATACTAATTCTAATAAGTAATCAGAGTGCCTCAAGTGACCTAAATTTGAAAATACCTGATGTACTCTACAACACTTCCTTCTATTTGAATGTTTGAAAATAAGGTATAATTACAAATACGTCAAAATCAAATAAAGCTTATGAATTTGTAAACCTTTTAAAAATTAGATCTGACTTCTTCTTCACAGAGAATATAAACGTCAAGCATGCCTGTATTGATATAAAAACTATATCCAACAAAAATAATCTACAAATAACAGTTTCTTTCTTTATACGTATAGAAAAGATAAAGATGTAATAACATGTTGGTATTTAAAAGTACGAACACTGTAAAGATAAGTATCGATTTAGAGAGATAATGACAAACATGAGAGAGGAGGGCAGATACACAGAAATAGCAATCAGAGTTGATAAACATCAACTTAAATTAAGAGAGTCGGAAAGAAACACAGAAAAAGAGGAGCAAGGCATACATATTTATATTGATAGAGGGAAAAGAGAAATATACATTAATATTGATAGAGGGAGGAAGAATAATATACATTTACCTTCATTACAGAGTGCCCCTGTGAATCCACCAGCGCATGTACACGTGAAAGATCCATCGCTGTTGCTGCATGTTCCTCCGTTTTGACAAGGATTGTCAAGACATTCATTGATATCTAAAAGTTATGATTTCTACCTGTTATATCATCCATAATAAATACTAGAAAAACAATATTACATCAAAACTTTCAATAAAAAAATACAACACAACAACATCAATTAATACATTATAATGCATGTAATAGTCCTCGTATTTAAAGCTGACATGAATTCATAAATACGCATTATTTCTCTTTTATCTCCGACTACCGCCATATTAGTTGTGTCTCATCGATACACACCCCCTATATAACTGCATTCAGGCATTCCATACACCCGAACCTTGGACGAAAAGACGTGTAGAAAAACGTATTGAACAAAAATAATATGACAACCACTAAACTTGCAAGGTATATCTAAGCGAACAACGAAGTAGACAGACTGAAACCAAGGTACAGATACTTAAAAAATCCTCGATAATTGTAGACCGCTTCCTGTGTTGTTTCTGTTTAAACATCGCATATGCGCAAACCACACACTATGGCAGATCGAGCAATGTCAATAACAGGATGGATTTTAGAAACTGAGCTTTTTGTAGAAATCGATGGAACGATGTTACGTGTTACTTTCATGGATTTACTATTATTTAGCTACTGAGTTGGATATAGTTCCGCCAGGGTTTTCAAAAAGACGCATACGTTATGCATTCGTATGAACGACAGACGTGTTCGATATGCATAAGGGAGCGCAATCTGTGCAAAATGATACCTTGATACCTGGAAAATTCGTTTGAAGAATAAATAAAACTTGTATTTTATTGATTGTTGTTTCCTTTATTCTTTATCACAAACATTTTACTACAATGTGTAGTTCATGCATTTACAAGTCCGTGCAACCTACATGCCTCGATCGGAAAGCAGCCGACCGTAACTTTCTCAACTACTGTAGATACCCCAGTGGCAGTAGAGGAGCGATCGAAACTAATATAGCGAACAAATGATTTATGCATTCATGTCAGCTTTAACATATAACAATTTTGCAAAGGAGAATTTGGTTTTAAGTTGGATTTCAAAAAATATCCTTATTTTAACGGAAAGAACATTTTAACAATTGCTGCCTCCACAACTATAGACATGCTTATTTTACATTTGATTTTAAAATACAAACGTGAAAATTTACGCATTTTATTGTCGTTTACCTTCATCACAAACTATCCCGGTCCATCCGGCGTCACATGTACAGTTGAATGAGCCGGGTGTGTTCGTACATGTGGCTCCGTTAAGACATGGGTCATTCTGGCACTCATCAGTATCTTGAAATGTATAATGTTAAAAT
>VIAA01000179.1:0-77191 GCA_015776775.1 Magallana hongkongensis
AATTTATCTAGTAAGAACTTTTCCAAAGAAGAATTTGAAGTATTAGAAATGGGTTTCAAATTCACACCAACACCAAACCCAGACAATCAAACCTTAGAAAAGGACATAGATGAATTTTGTCGAAAACTGCCTTTACGTGAATTTTTTGGACGGGTTGAGAATTTGAATGATTGTAATAGTTCAAAACAAAAAAGGAACAACAATACAAAAAGGTCGAAACGAACATCTTGATGAGTACATTGATAGTCTGAAAACTACTAAATCTTCATTGAAAAACAGAAATCATGTAAAACATAATTTAAACGTTAAACAGAAGATAGCTCTGCATAACTTACAAAATGAAGTTACAATCATTCTCAAGAAAGCTGATAAAGGAGGTGCAATTGTGTGTATGGACAAAACTTTTTACAAAACCCTTGTTCTTCAACATCTAAGTGACGAAAACTTTTATGTAAAATTACCAGAAAATCCCGACAAGAAAATCATGAGAGATTTGAAATGCCTGGGCAAAAAACATGAACATTTATTGAAAGATAAGGAACTGGACTATCATACAAATTTTGAAATGAAAACTAGTAATTTTTATGAACTTCCTAAAATACAATAAAGTAATTATATTAAAACCGCTATTAAAGATCAAAGTCAAGCATATATTACTAAGACTTAACCCTTGGATCTGAAACTTCGACCAATTGTTGCAGGCCCATCATGCCCAACACATAGACTAAGCAATTTTGTGGACATTTTACTAAAGAATATATGTGGAAAAGTCCCAAGTTACATTCGGGATAGCATGGATTTCCGCAACAAAATTCCTGAAACAACAGACCCAAATTCTCTTCTAGTAACTTTTGATGTTGTTTATATACAAATAATCCACATGATTTTGGATTACAAGCTATAAAATTTTGGATAGAAAAACACCCAGAGCTTATTCCGAGAGACTTTTCACCAGACTTCATTTTAGATTCAATTCAGTTTATTTTGGAAAACAATACATTTCATTTTGATGGAGATTTTTACAAACAATTCAAGGGAAATGCAATGGGGACAAAAATGGCGCCGACCTACAGTATTTTAGTAATGGGATATTTTGAAAAAATTTTGTATCAAAAAGTTGAAAAGGAACTAGACCAAAAAATTAGTGAACAACTTAAACATTCTTGGAAACGATATTTAGATGACTGCTTCATTTTCTGGGAAGAATCCGAGGAAGATCTTCATGAATTTCATAGTTCTCTTAACACTTTAAATCCAAATATTCAATTTACCATGGAATTCAGTGATTGTTCTATTTCTTTTCTGGATATTATGGTTTTAAAAAACCAATCAAAATATTTCAACAGATGTTTATTACAAAACCACGGACACTCATCAGTATCTGAATTTTAAATCCTGTCACCCTACACACACCAAAAGAAATATCCCTTACAATTTATCAAGGAATTTGCACTATTGTTAGTGAAGAAAAACCAAAGATCAAAGATTGATGGAATTGAAAATGTATCTAAGTGCTCAAAATTATCCTGAAAAAACTAATAGATTCGGCCATAGAAGATGCAAAGAAAATACCCAGAAAATACTCAAAGCAACCAGAAAAAAGGAAAAAGATCCATTTGTAATTCCTTTTGTTACAACCTACAATCCCAAACATTTTATTATATTTCAAGAAGCAAAAAAGAATTGTTCTATCATTGAGCAATATCAAGAACTTCAACAACTAATTAAAAAATCTGACCTACTCCATAGCCAAAGACAACCACCAAATCTGAAGAAAATATTAACAAAAGCAAAATTTAATTCAACACCAGAAAAATATGTTGTTTCCAAATGCGGAGATTTCAAGGTGCGGCACGTGTCCTGATATTAAGACAAGAGATTATATTTCTTTTAAATGTGGCAAGACTTTTAATGTTAATGAAAATATGTCGTTTAAATCCAAAACTCTGCTTTACTGTATTACATGTAACCACTGTGGCGAAGATTACATCGGCCAAACCAGAACACAACTTACCGCCCGCATGCGCGTCCATCGCCAACAGATCAATGATCCCAGTACTAGAAACACCTATGCAGTGAACATTTTGACAGATGTGCTAAGGGAGATTATGAATTATTCCCATTTTATAAACTTAAAACCGATTCAAACGCCATGAGACTTGTGAAAGAGAACTATTTTATAAAAATTATTTTCCCCAAAACTCAACAAACATTGAACATCTGTATATATATTCATCTTTTTTCTAGCTAGTCTTTGTATTTGTAAATTTATTGATGTTGTTATTATCATAGTTTGTCTAATTCAGTTTCCCCGAACTTTAACGTTTTATATTGTATTATGATGTCATGGATCTATTCCTTCCCTGAAAAGACTCTCATTACATCATGAGGTCATAGGTAACATTTCGAAGGAAAACAATTTCATAACTTATGTACGTTCACCTGAAGAAGGATGTAAATCCAGAAAGCGCTAGTGAATAGAGACTTTGGAACTGTTCATTTTCTTTTTCTTTTTTTGATTATTTATACTGTGTGATATCACCTTTCACTCTCTTTGGATTGTATATATATATATATATATATATATATCGCGTCGGGCAATATTTCGTCCCTTGGGGGCTATAGTCTGTCCCAAGATATCTTGGATTCACATTTTGCTTAATTGCTTGATATTTATAAATACCTCAGTGTTCAAACGATGTTTATTCAAAAGTATAAAAAAATTTCATTTCGTTGAAATGGTTATATTCGCTCGGCAAGCCTCGCGAATATATACACCATTTCAACTCGTTGGATAAAGCAAATATAAAATCACACAATTATAGATGTTCTATTCATCTCATACAATTTGATTTATATTATGAAGCTTTTGAGACAGTCCCTTGTGTGACCCAATTTTTTTTTTCAAAGATGAAAAACGATGATGCAACGTTGTGTTATGCGGCTATTGTGACCTTGCGCAATACAATTTATAGTACGTCATTCCTGAGATAAATCTTACTGTTTTAATGTAAAGTTTCACTGAAATAAACCTTAAAATAATTTTTTAGCTCTAGATAATTTTTCTTAGAGCTTATTCACTTGATTAAATGGAAATTCCGATTAGAAGACTTGAATAATCAGTTTTGTTGACATACAGTGATACACAAAGTTGTGAATGCTCGTTAGTTTGAATTGACTCGAACGAGGAACAGTTGTTGATGCATGATGTTTAATAAAACAAACACTAGGCTAGCCTTATGATTCAAAATTAAAAATAGTGAATAAGGATGCTTACTGGTGGTGGAATAAAAAGCTCATGAAACATTATTTCGGTAAGTTCTTGTATATAAACACAACCAGAGCGCTCTGTTTTCATCGCGTCGACAGAATGAACTCTTGATAGTTAACGTAATTTGTAGTTTTATAAACTTCACAAAGCAAATTGAAAGTTGGAAATGGGCTAAATTTATCAAAAATCTTGACAAACAAGAAAAAAGGGTCTTGTGGTTACGGTTATGAATAACAAAAAAAGTGTGTGGGGGGGGCTAACTATCCCCCCCCCCCACCTCACAATAGCCCCCCGCTTCCGACGCCTGTGCTACGCAGTTATGTGTTTTCCTTCATATTTGTAATTTAAATCTTTGACAAAATCAATTTTATATTAATGTTTGTAGTAGATATAGTTATATTGAAAGTACTAGCAAATCTTCGAAAATAGGTCACTGAAGCGTTGAGGCGAGGGGCTGTGTCAAAAGTAGTTCCGACCGGAAGTATTTGATATAGCATCACCCGTGTGATATAGCAAAGGTTTATCACACGGGTAATATACACCACACGTATCAGATATATATAAATATAAATATATATATATATATATATATATATATATATATATATATATATATATATATATATATATATATATATCGCGTCGGGCAATATTTCGTCCCTCGGGGGCTATAGTCTGTCCCAAGATATCTTGGATTCACATTTTGCTTAATTGCTTGATATTTATAAATACCTCAGTGTTCAATCGATGTTTATTCAAAAGTAAAAAAAAAAATTCCAAGATTTCTCAGTCGAAACGCCCTTGTTAGCGTATCAGGTTTCTATACAATGCTAAAAAATGTGATGTCTACGGAGATTTTGTATTGCAGCAAGCCCGGATGATAACGTTGAAAAATTGCGCGATGTATTCCGAGTGTATTCCGAATGGAGTAAAGATGTAAACATTCCCCATTATAAATCTCCGTAAGGAATCTGTTTTCGTTCATGTGAATTTTTCTGAGTGACAGTTGATAATGTGTCCATGAGATTATCTTGGAAATTATCCCTTTCAACTATTACAAGTGCACTTCTTTCCCAGGTATGTGTATTTTTTTTAAAAATCGTCCAAATGTGCTGCATAAATATCTTGGGACAGACTATAATATAATCAATGTTGCCCTCAACCCCAGTCAACATTTGTTTTGTTATATAAAGAAACAAACCAAAATTTAAGAAAGAAATTGAAAACAGATCGCCGTAATTTTCTCAGCTCAACGAAAAATTCACGAATTCAATTTTGTGCAAAGTTCATTTCCGAAATATCCTCAGCATCAAACGGTCGCTGGTGCTTTTCTATTGTAAGAATTAACATACACTTGTTCTACCTGATTTTACTTCACAGTATATCGCAAATCCTTATATCCGTTATGATAGCAAAACCGTCGTATTGCGCTTCCGTTGTTTACTTGCCTTGACTGACTGTCTATTATGACGTCACCTTGTTTTGGAGTCGCGAAGAGTTATTTACGTCATCGTTTACGAATCCTCAAATCAGAGGCGATTATTTGAAATAGAGGGAATGTTCTCTAGACATTATTCCTAGCCGGTCAATATCAAAAAATTATTGACCGGTCAATATTTTTCGGACGAGCTAATATTACAATTATTGACTATTCGTCTATATAGAGTTATAAAGTGAGAATATACTACTGAATATAACAAATATATATATATATATATATATATATATATATATATATATATATATATATATATATATATATATATATATATATATATATATATATATATATATATATATATATATATATATATATATATATATATATAAAACAAATATAAAATCACACAATTATAGATGTTCTATATATCTCATACAATTTGAATTATATTATGAAGCTTTTGAGACAGCCCCTTATATGACCACCGAATTGATTTTTATCAAAGATTAAAACGATGATGCAACGTTGTGTTATGCGGCTATTGTTACCTTGCGCAATACAATTTAGTACGTCATATCGGAGATAAATCTAACTGTTCTAATGTAAAGTTTCACTGAAATAAAGATTTATGACATTGCAGGAAAAATACATAACCCACGTTAGCCGGTTATGTTAATTTTTCCTGCAATGATCGCTACCTTCATAACCCGCATGAATCATCAAAGAAAGCATTTTATTGTTTATATTAACATCTTTCTTTTACTACTTAATAAATTGATTATGAAAAGTTAGTAAAATTCACTAAATTATTGTTAATGTACATAAGTACGTTAGCTAAAAGAAACAGCCAAATCGTCTCTTGTGAGACTTTGAGTCTGGCATCGTCATGATTATTTCGTGCAGTCCGTGAGTTTACTTAGGTCGCTGTAGATACAGACCAATCGATAAACAGGGCGTGTCATCTTCAGTCCTGTCACTTTCAGCCCCTGTAGATTTCGACCAATCGATAAATGGGGCGTGTAAATTTCAGTTTGGCTGTTTCTATAGAGCTATATGAACTGACTCTATTTTCCGTAAGAAAAAGAGGAAATTATACATGGTAGATGTAAATATACGAGGGTTGTTCGGAAATTATTGAGACACTCAATATATTTTCTATTCTATTTGACGTTTTTTTATGAAAATTGGCATAAACGTAAAACCGGTGTTGTATAGCAGTTTTTTCCCCATAGTAGCTTTTCCCCCCGGAAAACCTACTATATTGTAGCCTTTCCCCCCGGGGGGGGAAAGCTACTATATAGTAGCTTTTCCCCCATAGTAGGGTTTCTCTCGCACGTTTTTGGTTCAGATTTTATAAAAAATATTTATGGAAATCCAGTAAGGATTAAAATCAATGTTTCTACACTCCCATGTTGCATACATGTATATCTGCATTCATCTGTACAGGTTAAGTGTCGTTTTGCCGATTTATTATCTTTATAGACGATGCTGAAAGTTGAACATGTGTGTAATGGAATTACACATAGAACTTAATTTAGGTAATTTATTGAAAAAAGTTTTACAAGTTAAACACTTATTTTCATAATTCTGTGTTCTGAAATTGTATTAAACGAGAATGTTTTAAGAATTTCTTGATAAATCTATCAGACTGTTTGTCTGTTTGTGAAAATTTCATCCAGGCTAAACCTCTGTTTTAGAGAAATTTTGTTTCTGATGTTTCATGATCAGAGCCCGATTTTTAAAATCCTATTATAATATTTATAGTGCATATTCTTTAGGGTCCAATGTCTCATAAACTAGAGATGACCATATCACCATATTTTTTAAGTTGCAAAGGTTTGCCACTTGAAGATGACTCTGAAAATTTCAGCCCTCAGGGTAGGGGCCCTTAATGTTTCAGGGCCCGATGTTTTAAACCCCATTATAATGATTGAATAGTGTCTTATGAGTGGTGACCCGAATCTCAAATTCTAGAGATGACCAATTAACCATATTTTCACAGTGATAGTGGTATACCACTATTAGATGACACCGAAAATTTAAGCCCCCATGCAGGGTAGGAGCCTTTGTTGTTTTCGAGCCCGATGTTTGAAATCCAATTATAAAGAATATGTATTTTTAGGGCCCCATATATCAAAAACTATAGATGACCACATGAACATATTTTTAAGGTCATTTAAAAGTAAAACCATCATTTAAAAATACACAACCACTCATATATTTCTTTATCAAAATGATTGAAAATTACTTTAATTCTGCTGCTTTTTTTTTTTAATTTACAAACAAAATTTTTTAAAAAGGTACGCGGGTAAAATTCATTATTCTTCAAAACATTTAATCAATTCATAAGATGACTAATGATATAATACCCTTGTTTAATTGTTCGAAGAAATGATATGGTACACAAGTAAATCTTTATTGCAAAAATATGAAACAAATAGTATAAATTTTTAGGTAATGGAATCGTACATCTTGATTTATATGGCATCGTTTTCAAAATTGTATATTTATAAATCACGTTGCAAACTTAAAAGTGGAAAAATTAGCAAATAGTGAGTGACAATATAAACATAAAGTTAGTTCAGGATCCATTTCACATTTTCCAAAGTAACCAGGAAAGATACCGACATTGTTCTGGTTGTGAAGACATTTCATTGTTTTTTAAAATGTTTAAATCATAATATCTCGCGTTTCGTAGAAATGTGCTTAAAAATATGAATATGCGTAACTTTAAAACGAAATGGTAAACACTAACTTCACATATGCTTTTAATACATAATCAAAATACCCCTTACCCATGATTTAGAACCCCATCAATCAAAGTAAAACTAAAACATTTCAGTTTCTCATCATATCATTGCATCCTGTCTCCCGTTTGATATTTAGCAGAAGAAATCGTCAATTCTAACGGTATTAATTTAAAATTGGTAACCTTTTGGACGAAGGGATTAATACATTTCCACTTTTTATTCACTTCCTCTACAAAATTAAGTCAAGATTGGTCAGTTAGTTCCCTGGGAGAAGCTTATACATTGATGGTAATACATTGGAAAATTAAATTTCAAAACCAGCGTATTTTCACTCAAATGTGTTCTCGCGTGTTCATAACGTCGAAGTCAAAACTGTGGATAAGCATCGATTAGATGAAAAAGATTCGAGGTATTCCGAAATCCGTGTAAAAGGTGTTCCAAAAAGGGATGAGAACAGGTGAAATAAACGATGATGACACATGCATGTTATGAAGGCGCATGCCTTAGTTCATATTTGGGGTTGAAAAACCATGTAATTTATAAATGCCATAATTATCCTTTTTTGTGAGAAATTAATATCATATCAGTTATTGCAAATTATTGTCACGAGTGGTCCGCAATAAACATGGCCGGAAAGTAAAAATGGGGGGAAAACCCACTATATAGTAGGTTTTCCGTGGGGGTAATCTGGCTATAAAAAGGGAGAAAACCCACTATATAGTCAGCTTTCCGTGGGGGAAAAACTGCTATATAGCCATTTTTCCGGGGGGAAGAACTGCTATATAGCCATTTTTCCGGGGGGAAAGATGGCTAGGGGGAAAAGGCACTATATAACACCGGTGTTATATAGTGCCTTTTCCCCCTAGCCATCTTTCCCCCCGGAAAAGTGGCTATATAGCAGTTCTTCCCCCCGGAAAAATGGCTATGTAGCAGTTTTTCCCCCAGGGAAAGCTGACTATTTAGTGGGCTTTCCCCCTTTTTATAGCCAGATTACCCCCACGGAAAACCTACTATATAGTGGATTTTCCCCCTTTTTTACATTCCGGCCATGAATATGGCGGACCATTCGTGGTAATAATTTGCAATAATTAATATTAATTTCTCATAAAAAGGATAGTTATGGCATTTATTAATACATAGAATAAAATAGTATTACATGGTTTTTTAACCCCAAATATGAACTAAGGCACGCGCCTCCATAACATTCATGTGTCATCATCGTTTACACCTTTTTGGAACACCTTTTACACGGATTTCGGAATACCTCGTATCATTTTCATCTAATCGATGCTGATCTACAGTTTCGACTTCGACGTTAAGAACACGTGAGAATACATTTAAGTAAAAATACGCTGGTTTGGAACTTTAATTTTCCAATGTATTACCATCTCCGTATAAGCTTCTCCGAGGGAACTAACTGACCAATCTTGACTTAATTTTGTAGAGGAAGGGAATAAAAAGTGGAAATGTATTACTCCCTTCGTCCAAAAGGCTATCAATTTTAAATTACGTTAAGAACACGTGAGAATACATTTAAGTAAAAATACGCTGGTTTGGAACTTTAATTTTCCAATGTATTACCATCTCTGTATAAGCTTCTCCGAGGGAACTAACTGACCAATCTTGACTTAATTTTGTAGAGGAAGGGAATAAAAAGTGGAAATGTATTACTCTCTTCGTCCAAAAGGCTATCAATTTTAAATTAATACCGTTCGAATTGACGATCTTAAAAACAATTATATATTTCTTCTTCTAAATATCAAACGGGAGACAGGGTGCAATGATATGATGAGAACTGAAATGTTTTAGTTTTATTTTGATTGATGGGGTTCTAAATCATGGGTAAGGGGTATTTTAATTGATTATATATTAAAAGCATGTGAAAAGTTTTACAATTTTGTTTTAAAGCTACGCATATTCATATTTTTAGCACATTTTTACGAAACGCGATATTTTATGATGTAAACATTTTGTTTAAAAATATGAAATGTCTTTACAACCAGAACAATGTCGGTATCTTTGCTGGTTACTTTGGAAAATGTGAAATGGAGCCTGAACTAACCTTATGTATATATTTACACTCACTATTTGCTAATTTTTCCACTTTTAAGTTTGCAACGTGATTTATAAATATACAATTTTGAAAACGATGCCATATAAATCAAGATATACGATTCACTTACCTAAAAATCGTATAATTCTATTTGTTTCATATTTTTGCAATAAAGATTTACTTGTGTACCATATTATTTCTTCGAACAAATAAACAAGGGTAATTTAAAAAAACCAAAACCCCCAAAAAACCAAAACACATCTATTGTGGTGAGCTGACTTTTTTTTTTTAAATATAAGCTTGGTCTTCTAATCAACTAACAAGTAAAAAAAAGTCGTATACATGTATGCGTTTAGGTTGGTTATTTATTTTTGATTTTCGGTTGCTCCTTTTATGAATAAAAGTTTATTGATTTATTTATCTAGTTATGTATTATATCATTAGTCATCTTATGAATTGATTAAATGTTTTGAAGAATAATGAATTTACCCGCGTACCTTTTTAAAAAATTTTGTTCGTAAACTTTGGACTATATATGATATGGGCGCCTAAGATGGTCCCCTAAAATGAACATCGTCGTTTTACTCCAATTCTTTTTTTTCTTTGTACAGATTTATATGTGATGTTTATACATAATGTTCATTTTGATTCAAGTGCTCACATTTAAGAAATATGACATCATAAAGAAAACCTTTTCCCGCCAATTTTGCAATTTTAGCATAAAACAGCTTGTTTTCAAGCAGTTTTTCTTTCAGAAAACATAAAGCGCATGTTTGAACAAACAAAATAGTTTAATCAGAGATATATATATAGCCAAGACTAATAAGTAACAAAAAAATATCTTTGTTCAAGCATGCGCTCTATATTTCCCAATCGTAAACGGATAAGAAAAATGTCAATTTTTGACCGATTTTGATTGAATTGTAGTAATAGCGTAACTTCTGACGTCATATACTGCAAGTGAGTGCAAATAAATCAAATGAATAGGTAAAAAATATATTTTAAATCAACTCTTCTAAAAAATAACATAACATTTTATTGTACCCGAAACACAAAAATTGCGAATTATGGGGGCCAAATTTAATTCATATTATATATAGTTCTTAAAAAAGAAAAGCAGAATTAAACGTAATTTTCAATCATTTTGATAAGGAAGTATATGAGCGATTGTGTATTTTTAAATGATGTTTTTACTTTTAAATGACCGTAAAAATATGTTCATGTGGTCATCTTTAGTTTTTGAGATATGGGGCCCTAAAAAATACATTTTCTTTATAATTGGATTTCAAACATCGGACTCGAAAACAACAAAGGTCCCTACCCTGCACGGGGGCTAAAATTTTCAGTGTCATCTACTAGTGGTATAACACTATCACTGTGAAAATATGGTTAAGTGGTCATCTCTAGAATATGAGATTCGGATCCCCACTTATAGAACACTATTCAATCATTATAATACGGTTTTAAACATCGGGCCCTGAAACATCAAGGGCCCCTACCCTGAGGGCTGAAATTTTCAGAGTCATCTGCCACTATGAAAATATGGTGATATGGTCATCTCTAGTTTATGAGACATTGGACCCTAAAGAATATGCACTATAATCATTATAAAAGGATTTTAAAAATCGGGCTCTGAAACATTGGAAACAAAATCTCTCTAAAACAGAGGTTTAGCCTGGATGAAATTTTCACAGACAGTCTGATAGATTTATCAAAAAATTCTTAAAACATTCTCGCTTAGTACAATTTCAGAACACAGAATTATGCATATAAGTGTATAACTTGTAAAACAAGTATTTTTTGTTCAATTAATTACTAAAATTAAGTTTCATGTGTAATTCCATTACACATGTGTTCAATGTTCAGCATAGCCTATAAAAATAAAAAATCGGCAAAACGAAACTTAACCTTTATAGATGAATGCAGTTATACATGTATGCAACCTGGGAGTGTAGAAACATTAATTATAATCCTTACGGATTTCCATCAATATTTTTTATAAAATCTGAACCAAAAACGTGAGGGAGAAACCCTACTATGGGGGAAAAGCTACTATATAGTAGCTTTTCCCCCCAGGGGGAAAGGCTACTATATAGTAGGTTTTCCGGGGGGAGAAGCTACTATGGGGGAAAAACTGCTATACAACACCGGCACTAACAATAAATAGCAGCAAAACATTTTTCAGATAAAATATATATTTAATTCAAAATGTTATAGAAATGAATTGATGGTAGGGGTACCCGGCGCAGTCAGAAAATCAATGAGTATGAAAATTCATCAATCATGCATGTATTCCGTATCGTAATGACCAATATAAGTGGGAAATCAAATTAAATTTTAAACGTCATTTTTCTAATTCATTGTGACGTCATTTTGAGAAAGTTTGGTATATTTTGGATTTTAAATACTGGAAGCAGACACGAATTTTATCAAGGTTTATTTATCTAACACTGACGGCGTAATGAATTTTGACGTTAAGGCGGAGCAGCGGTCTTACATCAAATTTTGTGTTGGGCTCGGAAGAACTGTCCAGACCAAGAACATGCTTAAACAGACACAGTGCGGGATAAACGTATCTAGGGCTTTAGTTTATCGGTGGCATAAACGTTTTTCTGATAAACTATTCAGTGAAAGTGAAAGCAAAGGTGCTGGGCGAACCTCGGTTATTACGGAGGAACTAACGTCAGCGGTTCAGGAATTATTGGAGAATGACGCGCGTTTGACGGTAAGGACAATATCCTCGAAATTTGATATAGGATTACCAACAGCACACAAATTATTATCAGAAATTCTAGGAATGGAGAGAATCTGTGCCCGCTGGGTGCCAAAACTGCTATCAAGCGATGAAAGAAAAAAAAGAGTCAATGCATCTCTGTCTTTTCTGAAGCGATTCAAAGAGGAAGGGGAGGGGTTTTGGATAGAATCATCACCACGGATGAGACATGGCTCCATTATTATGACCCGGAGACTAAACAACAGTCTTCGATGTGGACAATAAAAGGAAATACACCAAAAAAAGCAAAAGTGTGTTAATCATCCGGTAAAAACATGTGTATCATGTTTATGGATCGTAAAGGCATTCTTCTCTCCCATTTTGTTCTCGAAAAACAAACGGTGAATTCTACATATTACTCAAAGGTAAATCCTTAAACGCAAATGGTTTGACTGAAATAATAATAAAAAAAAATTAAACTAGATAATAAGTTCATAATTCATAACAACTTACCCGGTGAAAATGCATGTGACTGTTGAATTGATGCCCAGAAATATTTTTATTTTGAAAGGTACTCAGGCGCGACCTCATACATGCCATTAGAAAGAAACGACCGGAACTTTATCAACGACTTGATAGTATCATTTTCCATCAAGATAATGCGCCGGCACATACAGCAGTACAGACACAGCTGGAAATTGAGCTCTTAGGATTTGAACGACTTCCGCACCCGCCTTACAGTCCAGATTTAGCTCCAATGGACTTTGCTGTATTTCCAAAACTTAAATCAGCATTCCGGGGTATTAAATTCCATGACTTTGGAGAATTGAAAAGTGCCACCTTAAATGCAGTCAGATCATTAGATACTTATTGGTGCCAATCTGTTTACGACAAGTGGGTAGCTCGCCATACGAAGTGCGTCCACTTAGATGGTGTTTACTTTGAAAAAGAGACGTCCTGAGTTAGGGGCCTTATCAAAACTTGCGCCGTCAAAGTTACGTCAAATGACGTCGTCGTAGCCGCTGGAGGCTGCGCCGGGTGCATAGACATATACAATTTGTTTTTCCCATTGGGAATTATCTAATGATGCTATCACTTTAAAATTTTAAACATTTGTGTAACATGTTCTTGATTAAATTTGTGTGAAATTTCAACAATTTGTCGTTCGTATCAAAGAAGTAAACGCAAATGTCTCAATAATTTCCGAACAACCCTTGTATAATTATTTACAATTATAGAAACTTAATTTTATGGTCTAAAACATTCCAGATCAATGATTAATTTGTACTATTTATTATTCTTTTCATTTCTTTCATCTGGAAACGGCAATAATAAGACTGTTGATAATTTTGATAAATTTCTCTACATGTAATATCTGATCTTCTTAATTTGACCTCTTACAAACTCGACCACAAAGAGGTTGTCTGCTGTGTCAGTGCATAAACCACATGGATAGCGAAAATCACAGTTGTCAATGTAGCGGAGGAACTGTCCATCCTGAACGATGATGTGGATACGATGGTTGCAATGGTCTGCTGTCAGAATTCGCCCCTGGCTGTCTGTAGTGATACCAATTGGGTCAAATGACTCCTTGGAAATTGCATTAGCAGGAGGACCAGTGTATTTGAATCTGAGTTTACCAGCTTTAGTAACTACAACTATTGCCTTGGCTTTATTGTCTGCAACACATATATCTTGGTTTTTACATATACAATGTAAGAACCATATGAATAGAGAGGCTGTTCATTGTCATCAAATTGAATATTTTGTTTCTCTGTAAATCCCGAGTACCTCGTCAATTTTGTTTCTTGTTTATCATCACATGTCATGGTAATCAGGAAGTCGCCAGAATTGGTAATACAGAAACGGAGGGGTTTCCAATCCTTAAGTTCAATCATTTTGTGTATTTCTTGTGTGTCCTTTTTTCGCCATCTGTGCATTCGTGGTCTTGAAACTTTTTGCATCTTTGTTTTCTTAATTAGATTCACAGTTTTATCTTTGGAATCAATATAAGCTAAATCTCCATCCTTTGTCACAGCTATGTCGTAAGGGTTATTTCCAGATTTAGTTTTGATTGACTGTTGTAAGTTTCCTTGGAGATCGTAAAGTTTCATGATGTTACTATTGCCTTGTGTCCATAATTCATCGTCACACAGACATGTGACATGGTTTAGATTGTCATATCCTGTTTCCAAAGTTGCGATTATCTGTGGATCATATAGAAAAGGCTTTCCTGGTGAGGAGGGCATGGCTAGAGAGGTCTGTATTGGTATTTCAAATTCTGTGGTAAGAGGAGACCCTGACAAAGAGCCGAATTGCTCATAGAGTTGTTCTGTGTTTATCTTCTCGGAAATAAAACTTGGAACGGTAAATTTGATTTCAGTGGGCAGTTTTCTAAATTCAGCATTCCTGGATTTGTATGCAGAAACTTTGTAAACATCCTTGGATTCCAGCAATTCCTTCAGATCACCAATGATCTGTGTTATTTCAGAAATAATAAGAGTGATATCATATTCCTGTTTATTTAGGGCATCTATATTTTTGTTTTGCATTTCACTAACTTCAGATTTCTTTCTGTTGATTATAGTGTCAACTTCTTTATGCCAATCTGCTCCTTGTTTGTGAATATCTTTTATCAGAGTTTTGGATTTCGTCTCAAGATCATCATATTGAACTTTGATACTTGAGACAATATCCTGATATTTTGGTAGCAATCTTTTTTCAAACTCTTGCAAATCTCTTTGTAGGTCGTCTATTTTGCTTTTAAACGCTTCAATTATACCACATTTATCGTGCCCTAAATGTTTATTAGATAATGAACAACAGCTGCAAATTGGAATGTCACATTGTTTACAATATAGTTCACATTGTTCATCATGCATTTCACATTGATTTTTGGCATAAGTCGTCAATTTAGTGTACAAATGAGACGAATGTTTTTGCTTAATTGGCACCACTTTATGTTCCACCGAATCGTCCAAGAGATGATCTGCAGCACATGCTTTACATAGGTTGATATGACAAACGTCACAGTATAGAAGAGGGACAGGTGTATCACACAGGTGACATCGTATGACATCCTTGATGTTGTGCAAAGATAACATGGCCTTGCAGAATACACATTTACCTTTAAAATTTAGTCTGAAAATATATTGAATAAACACATTTAACAGTGTGCATTTAATTTGTAAAATTAAAACTTGATTACAAGCTTAGTCATAATTGCCATAGAAACCTTCATTTCCACCCAATGGGTTTAAAATTATGATTCATGTTAAAACCTACCAACAGTTTCCAGTGCAAAAATAACCACTTTTTCTGTTGCTTGCAGTTAATTATGAAAGTTGACATTAATCTTGTTTAAGCATTTAAACATTTGAAATATGAAGGTGGTACAGCGCACATAGGAATATAAATGTGCATGACAGTACACCTTGATATAACTGAAATGTGAAGACCGTTATAAAAAAAATCAAAAAGGGCAATATCTAATAACAACATCTTGAAATGGTAAAATTACAAAAACTGATTCCGAAAGGATATGTAGTTTTATTTCTCTCGCTTTCACGAATTGGGCCATTTTTACAAAAACTGTAATGAAAAAAATTGTATTATTCTCTATTACAAAAGAAAAAATATATAATGCAAGTATTGAGTTTTCCGTCCACCCTCAATAAAAGGACAGATAACATACAACTTAAATAGAAAAACTTATAAACTTATATCAAAATTTAGATTGGTCGAGCTAAAAGTAAAAACAAAAAACTAACACAAATTAATGAATATTTGAAATATGGATTCATAAACAAATGATTTACAATGTACACGCACAAACCTATGCAATCCTTGGCGATATCCCTTTCTGGTACAATGTTTGTATAATGGTTAGGTGAAGTGTCTCAAATCGTCAGGTGACTTTAGAAGTGTTTGCTTTGACTAGATAGATTAACATGATACCTTCAAATGATATAAAGGCATTTATCTTAGTAATTATTGATTACATTTGGTTCTTGTTCCCTATAATCAGTAAGTTGCTGTCTTTCGTAAACATTGTTATCTTTATGATTCGAGGAAATAAATATAATGTAAACATATATTTCTAATAAATTTGTATCATATTCAATACTTGCTAAATAATAAAAAATGATTTAATTAACGCAATTATTTACAGAATTTAACGTGGGTAATTTGAGATTTAAGAAATATTCAAGGTAACTGAATGACTGGAAATTTACAAAAACATTAATAAAAACTTCCTATGAACTTTAATTAAGCTCTATGAATAATATGCAAGATCTTTGTTCAATGTTAGACAAATTCCATTTTATTCAGAAAATAATTTTATTATGCGATATACATAACTAAGATGTATGGTTGAAGATAGTAAATGATTTATAAACGTTATAAAGAGCGTTAAATGACAAAAATTATATATGTTGTACTCGCAAGTTTTTTTTAACCAAAATTAAATCATTCAAAAGTACATTCTAATGCTGGCGGCTTCTCCTTCATTCTCTTTCATTATGTACATGCACAAAAATATTAATTCACGACAAACATTTGACTTCTGCAATCGCGTTATCATTTTCATAAATAGATTTCTTCATTTAATCAAAGTAATGAAGTACTGACGGGAGTTGATTTTATCGATTATCATATATTCAAAATCAACGATATGTGATTTTTCGTGGCAAGAAGTATCAGTAATCAAAATATTTCTGAGAAATTGTATGGATCCAGGAAGGTTTGAACTCTTGTCTTGTTCAACCAAACGCTCGGCTGTCTCCGTTTATCTCCGACAAGCAAGAGAGATTCTGTTTTGTCGGATATTTACAGCCAAGCGTCTGGTTGAACGAGACTACATTAAACTCTAGAGTAGGAATACACACGACTTTAAAAAATATCTAAACTTTTTGTACACCTTAAAATCTTACTATTTTCATGGTATTAATAAATAAGTTTTCTTGAAAGAATACATAGCATCCAATTTATTGATTATTTTCAAGAAGTAAGTGTTGTCAGCGGTATTGATTTGTGCTTACGTCCAAACACTGTTTCACTTTCCCTTTGCCCGAGTAAGTGCATAGGAGAGTTGATTAAAATCAACTCCCAAAAATTGTTGATTACAAAGACAAATGTTTTTGAAACGAACAGAGCGCAACTATCGCCTTATCGCCAAATAATATAAAAATGCAAAAAAAAAAACCCAAACCAACCAAACAAACAAAATCACCATAAATTCCTAACGTCTGATTACTTTTACTATCGTTTTAGTTGTATTCTTGACTATATTAACTGTTTTATCGTTGGTGTCGTAATAATTCACCACTAACTTTATATGTGTGATCGTCTGTAGTTTACTATCGTTTGAAATAATCTTAAAATATTGTTATATTTGTGAATATAAATCTACACTAAATCTTACCAAAAGGTCAGCGGTAGATGGCCCAGGTCCTCAGTCCTAAGAAATACGTATACACGTTTTCAGGACACGGGAATAAAGCCGCTCATGATTGTTCACTGTAATTGAGCTCTATTGATAAGTGGCACCGAGCCCGACGTAAATACCACATTCCCCCCAATCATGTAGGAAAATTATTATATATAATACAAATAAATTATGATATGAGTTATCCAAAATGAACTCTTCAGAAAAAGAGGTTGGAAAATACATCAATTGTCGTCTGTAAGGGGAGCATGGTACGCGTGGATTGTCAACGTTAGACCAAAAGTAAGTAAGAAAAACATTATATGCAATTAAGCTATATAAATATATACATTGTAATGCACAGTGCCGAAAAGATGTGTAAACATCTCGAACAGACACTGTAATGCCATAATGTTTTATATGACAATGAAATCTATAGACAAATGAAACTATAGATGTAAATACATAATACCGTATATCAGGTTTTTTCCGCGTGTATCTAATTTCCGCTTTGTTCGCGACGATTTCTGAATCGCGGAAAATATATCAGCGTAAATTTGATGCAAAGTGTTGTTCTTATAATATAGTTCTCTCTTTCCTTATGAAGTAAACAGGTATGTAAAAGTAAAATGAACTGTGTTCAGTAAGTTTAGAGTAGAAATTGCGGGACCGGAAGCAAGCGCAAGATAATAGGTATGTAAGCCTTATAGTTTATTTAATAATCCATTGACAAGCTAATTAAAACGGTCGCTTTTCTTGCGTAAACCAATGTCTAATTATACCTCAATTCTTTATTCACTCAAGACCAGTTCACTGGTATTTGAGGTTCAAAATCAGTATATACAAATGTACACAAACACAGTCAAGGATCACATGTACAGTAGGAGTAATAATGACGAAAAAAGGTTACCTGAGCTACTGGTATATGTAACGGTACATATTCTATATATCTATGACTGTTTGCGTCTCTGAACATAGTTATCGGTAATTATTTAACATTTAGGAAATAGTGTAAATGGTTTGTCCGTTTTTTTTTATTATAAAGAGCGGTAATTTAGATATTTTTACCCTCTTACTTCACAGGGTTAAACAATCTTGAATTAGATTTTCACTATGACTTTGAAATAGTGAAAATTTGATTCGCGTAAATGTTATATACCGTTCTAGGTTTTAAATCGCGGAAAAAACATGACGCGGAAAAAACCTGATATACGGTAATTCAAAAATCGTATGAACGGTAAAAAATAATACTAAGAAGTGTAAACATCATAGTATATAGGAGGAATAAAATCAAGAGGCCTAAAAATATACAAGTAAATAAATAGTCTGTACTCTATTCATTGTAAACTTGTTGCAGATTTTGATGAGAATGGTTGGCGGAATGTAAAAAAGCTTGGATACTTGTGCAGCCAAAGATGAAATAACCAAAGGCCCATGGGGCGATAAATACGGACTATCTGATTCCGAAAGAAGTCACGCTCTTGTCAACAGACTATTGTTTACAATTATTTCTCAAAATATATACATGTATTTAAATATTCAGAAATAATTAAGCTGTTAATAAAGTGTGAAATTCTTAACAGATTTTAAGATTCCAACCGTATCAAATATCTATATATACATAATTTTCATAAAACCAGTCTTTCAGAAAAGTACTCATCAGCATAAAAATACTGTTATGAAAAATTAACTACAATAATCCTTCAAGTATGACTATCCTGGACATCGGACATTTCTCCCCCCTCTTGTTTGGTATACCCCTGCTACATTATAATCTAAACTGTCGTCTGTTTTGCAGAGATCTGAAGTGGGGGGTTGTCCAAGAGAGGTCGGAACTACAACACAGTGAATCTTTTCACGTGTTTTAGCCATTCATAATATAACACATCATTTCGAAGAAGAAGCTTATCTTTACAGAACCACAAAGTTTTTGATTCAGGGCTTGTTAACGTAATTTCAAGATCAGATGGTTCAAATTGGTTTTTAAGCCAGTGAATAACTGGCCCAATATTTGTGTCATCCTTTTGTTGTTGTTGATTGTTTGAATTTAACTGTGATGTTAATATTGTAGGTGTTATATTGTATTTAGACTTAATGGAGAGAGGAAATACATCGTCAACATCATGCTGAAACCTGGACCATTGTTTGTGAGACCGTGTACAATTGTGATAACCACCATGCTTCATAACATGCACACTCTGAAAGAGTTTCAGGAATTCTAGAAAGGGCATTTGCGTTTAAATGAGAAGATCCACCCAAAAGTTTTAAAGAAATATCTTGCGGAGAAGCAGTGATGGTTGTTACCGTTTTATTACCTGGAAATATACCTTCGTTGACCAAAGTCATCATAGCTGCTATGTCAACAACTGCTGTAGTTTGATGGCCTTGAACAACAAAAGGATTCTCCAGTGTTAAACCTTTTGAATTTGGATTTTGATTGATTTTTGGATTCTGACCTTCATCTAAGTTAACCAGTCTACGGTCAGCTAGGCTGGTTGAAATTAGTTTAAATTTTGCAATTGTGCTGATGAGTTTGTTTGTTTTGTGGATTTATTTACATTGGGTCTAAAAGGACTACCCACAAGAGATCTTACATTTGCTCTGAAAGGAGAAAGTGACCTGTTCAATGTGTTATGTGAGTCCTGTCTATCAAAGTGTCTGTAGGGACTAGAAGGTCGGGACCTTGATGGAAACTGTGGTGAAATGTTTGAAGCCCTACTGTTTGAAAAATGTTCATCAATTGTTTGTTTCATGCCAAATACCATGTCCTTCAATTTTGAAATTTTTGTTCTAATTGGTCAATATTTTTCTGTTGTTTTGATGCCTTAATTTCTAAGCTTTCGTCACTTGTATTTTGCTCTGACATGTCAAAAGAAACCTGTCTTTGATAATAGGCCTTGCTGGCACCATAAACAACTTGTTGGTTTGCAATTGATGTTTTTATCATGTCTAAAGCCTCGTGGATGTTTTTAGGATTTTTTTCCATAACCGACCTAGCAGCTTCTTTGTCTCTACAACCCCTAATGAAACTTTCTGTCGAGATTTGATCAACTGCTTTCCTACCTGACTCACTATAGCCATCTATTGTCATGAAATGAACCCTTTGTGCAAATTCTTGTAGTGATTCGTCTTAATATTGTTTAATAAACTGAAGCTTTCTTCTTGCAGAGATAGGATTGTCTTTGTTGTTAAATCGTCTGCTCATTTCCTTCCTGATGTGTCGGTACTTCTCTAACTTAAGTTTGCATACATATTCTAAAGCTGACCCTTCTAAACAACCCAGTAGCTTGTCTGTTCTCTTTCTCTTGCTCCAGTCTTTTCTCTCAGCCAATCTTTCAAACTGTGTGATGAAAGTGTCCCAACTGATTGTACCATCCCCCCTGAATGTGTTCATCTTTGATGTTGGGCTGCGACTTTTGTGTTTGTGTCTTCTGTGTGTGTGTTCATGTGTGTCATCGTCTGAACTACTGCTGGATGAAGACCTTAAAAGATGAGTCATAAGAGGATGATGATGAAGAAATATGTCGTGCGTCTCTGTGTGTTTTTCTTCCCCTATTTGCATGATCATTTTGTCTGTGCCTGAAATCGTGTAATTTCTCTTGCAATTCGTGTTTGACTGGTGCATGTTTTGGGGTGTAAATTCCGTCTGCTGGAATTGCATCTAACAATTTTCTTTGTTTTCTTTGTTCATCTAATTCATGTTCTACTTTTCTTCTTCTCTCTCTCAAGCGGTAGCTCTGCACTAAGACTACTTAATGTAACATCTAATCCCTCTCCTCTCTCATTTTCGTGATCTAAATCAAATGTATCTTGATCTTTAGAACCAAATGAAAAAAGACCTTTCTTTTCCCACGCTACCCATTTTTTCTTTGAAATATTTGTGTATTTTGCCAAAATGATTGGGTCTAATTGCGGGACATTTTTTCTGACATTTATAATGTCCTCAACGTCGTAACGGGTAAATTTATTTGCCCATTGCTTGATTGTACTGTTTAATTAATAAGCCTATACATAAACGGGCAAAAGAGCAAAGAGGAAACGGATACAAAAAGAAAAAAAAACAATAAGATTAACTTGTTGTGAAAACAACCATCAAACTATATTTGATAAACGAAAAATCCTAATAAAGAACAAAAGGGGGGAAAAAAACGATCTTTGTGTTGTATTTTTGAATTTAGCGCCAAAATAGGAAAGTACGGGAAAATACGTAACTAAAGTAATTATTGAAAACAGTGACCTAATTTTTATCTTCGTCGCCAATGTTAAATTTGTGAATATAAATCTACACTAAAGCTTACCAAAAGGTCAGCGGTAGATGGCCTAGGTCCTCAGTCCTAAGAAATACGTATGCACGTCTCCAGGACAAGGGAATAAAGGCGTTCATGATTGTTCACTGTAATTGAGCTCTATTGATAAGTGGCACCGAGCCCGACGTAAATTCCACAATATGTTTTTCTATCTAGTAATTTTAGAGTTGCAAGATCATTTTAAAACCACTGATCTATATTACTTCTTCATTCAAAAACTTTTTACTGTATGAACTGAAATGCATGTACTATGTGTAAACGTTAAAGTTTGTTTGTATCTAGGACAGGGAACAAACTAAAAGTTTTCAGATTCTTTCTTGTATAACCATTTTGTTCTGATGTTATGCCGGATGCCAAAAGAGATATTGCCAGATAATGATTTGGTACATTTTTTTCGTTGATGAGATATTTCCTACAGTCAGTCTCTAACAATTGTATTCAAGGAGCATGTCTGAAGTATTCTGTAATTTAAGTTTCATCAATATCATATTAAATAAAGGATTCGATTCTACATGTTTGACATATTGCATATAACACACACACATTGAAACAATATGAAACATTTATTTGCAAGAATTTTTGACAATATTTAGATATGTACATTGTTTTTGTTGTTCTTTGCGGGTTTTAAGTGAAATTTTATTTAAAAAAGAGATTTAAAAAATATCATAAAAAGACATTGAAGATTTGTTTAAGTGTATACTCCATTTTTACAAATTAACTACTAGACAAACCATCTGATTGTTTGACAATTCATAGACTAAGTGAAAAAAGACAACAGAAAAAAGATAAACATTGAATGAATTGTGAGGTTCTGTTAATCAATTTGTATAATAGAGGATTAAAACACATCAGACGAACCTCCATATTTGTTGTTAAAACATTTAAAAGGAATTTCTCAAAAAAAAAAACCCCAACAATATTCAAACATTAGTTTTAATCAAAGAATATAATAGGCAATGAAAGTGAATATGTTCGCTTAATGATTTGTACATGTTATACATGAACACTGGTATATAGTCAATTTTTTGATTTTCCAACAAATGACTAATATCAGGTCCATTTTCTCCTATATCAACACAATCAAGGCCACTGAACAAAGAAAATAATAAACAGGCATGTGTACCTCCTATGACTGTATTTACAGAAAATGAGGAAGCAGGGATTCTATGCTTTTACATAAAAAATATGTATACTTTTAAGATATGACAAATCATTTTAAATGGGTACTCTCAAAAGCATCTGTATAGATAATACACACATTTTTACGTACGGATTTTGTTCACACAAGTTATTGTAATCGGCTCGGCCGATTTCCATGGAACATTAAGTGTTCTGCCACAGGCCCATTTTGTATGTTGAATTAAAACGACCAGCTTTTTACATTCTTTATTCAGCCAATATAGCAGGAAATTTACGGTAACAACTGAAATTTAACAACATATAGACATTCTTACTATACCTAATATAATATGAAAAATTTATCACACACTGCACTTTCATACACACTTGCCAAAAATCTCGAATGAAGTTTTAAATAAATAATCAGAAAATATTACAAATATGTAGGTGTAAGAAAAAAGACATACATCGTTGCGCCTTTGCACCACGAAAATATGGATGACGAAGCGTCCCTGACGCTGTAGAGGGTCTTCAAATGGATCTGTGCGTCCCAGACGCGCGGGAAATAATGTCTCCCAGAAACAGCTTACCGGATGTAATTATCACCAAGTAAATTAGAAACCCAAAACTGACCGGCACCGTAAATTCCGGTGACGTTACACTCCCCGCCTGACGTTCTATAATGTCACTCTGCTTAAGGTGTAAATAAGTGAACTATCTCGGTGATAGGTCTCACATAAGTAATACAAGTTCCGTTTCTAACAGTGCGTAGCTCTACTTTCCGAACATGTCCATCTTTACTTGGGAAGGTACGTTGAACAACTGCCATTGGCCATTCGTATCTAACGGTGTCAGAATCCTTTAAGAGTACTATGTCATCAACTTTGATGTCTTCCTTAGAATAAGTCCACTTCTGCCTGGTTTGAAGACTGTAAAGATATTCTTGCTGCCATCTTTTCCAGAACTGGTTGGCTAATAGTTGTGTGTGTTTCCATGATGATCTGTACATGTCCTTCACATCAACTGCTTGAAATGGTCCATAATCAACTTCAGTCTTTTGTGTCAGCAATACTGAAGGGGAAAGAACTGATGGCTGTGTTGGATCTACCGACACGTTCGCTAATGGTCGACTATTGATAATAGCACAAACTTCATACATAAATGTATTCAAAACATCATGTGTAAGTGGTTTCTTTGACTCCATGATGATAGCATTAAGAATTCTGCGCGCCGTTCCAATGATCCTTTCCCATATCCCTCCCATATGGGATGCATGTGGGGGGTTAAATATCCAAGTAGAGCCATTTTCCACCATATACTTCTTCAGGGTTGGAGATTCTATGTTGATTGCATTGATGTTAAGTGCATCTGTACTTCCAACAAAATTAGTTCCTCTATCTGAATAAAACTCAGTGACTTTACCGCGCATTGCTACAAAACGCCTGAGGGAATTGATAAAGGCACTGGATGTCATCTCGTCCACCAGCTCTATGTGTACTGCTCTGCTCGTCAAACATGTAAATAAGATTGCCCATCTTTTAGCATTAGCAACTCCTCCTCTAGTTTTTCTAGCTGTCACCTCCCAGGGCCCAAAGGTGTCTACTCCCACATACGTGAACGGTGGTGATGGCTTGCATCGAAAGTCAGGTACATTTCCCATTTTCTGTGTTTCAAGTTTACGTCGTAACTTTCTACAAATTACACACGAGTTTAATAATGATGAAATAAGTCTCTTGGCACCCATTACCCAGTAACCTGCGGATCTCACAGCACCTTCAGTTAGGTGACGTCCCTGATGTTTACATTTCTGATGATGGTGCTTTATAAGCAATCTTGCCACATGTGACTTTTTCGGAACAATAATAGGTCCGTTGGATCCAGCCAGTACATCTCCGGTGAGAATTCTGCCTCCTACACGTAGCAGACCTTCGTTATCCAGATAAGGGTCCAGTTTTTGTAGCGGACTACCTTTGGTGACTGGTTTGTGCTCCTTAAGTCTGTCTATATCCTGTCCATAAGCTTCAAACTGTACACTTTTGATAACAATCTTCTCCATACTTTGGTAAAGCTTTGTTTGACTGAGCTTTTCAAGGTTGATTTTCTGGCGAATAATACTACGCATGAATGATAGTCCACGAATTAGAGAATCCCAGGTAGAAAATCTTGTGAACACATTTGAGTTCAATCCATGAAGTACACTTGTCTTAACTACAGTGACAGTCCTTCTAATTTCACAGTCATTATCAGGGTCCAATAACGGGTATTTTGAATAATCTTGTTGATTATGATCCAAAATAATCTTTGGCCCAGTTAACCACACAGATGTTGCAAGTTCGTTTGCAAAAACAGAACGTGTTCCTATATCAGCTGGATTCTGGTCTGATTTCACAAAGGTCCACTGTTCTGATTTTGAATTTGTAAGTATCCGCTGGACTCGGTTTGACACGTACGTGTGAAATCGTCTGGTCTTGTTATATAAGTATCCTAATACGACACGACTGTCAGAGTAGAACTGCATATCATGAATCTGTGTATCAAGTTGACGCTCGACAAATGAAGCAATTTCTGTTGCAAGAAGAGCTGCGCATAGTTCTAACCTTGGAATTGTATGTCCATGGTGAGGAGCTAGTTTAGATTTTCCGGTTACAAATCCTATGTAGGTTTCTCCCATATTTGTAACTTTGATGTAGGTAACAGCAGATATAGCTTTTTCAGATGCATCCGCAAAGGTGTGGAGCTCGATCTTTTCAGCATTCTTCATAGATACTGCAACATATCGCCTAGGTATTTTCACATCGCATAGGTGATGAAGAGAGCTTCGCCATAACCGCCAACGCAGGATTATGTCTCTAGGAAGAGGATCGTCCCATCCAAGTTGTGACTGTGTAATGTCACGAAAAATAAATTTTCCAGCCAAAATGACAGGTGACAGGAATCCTATAGGATCGTACAGGCTATGTAAACAAGATAGCACACCACGCTTTGTTTCTGGTAAATCTTTGAGATCTGTTGAGAAGATAAAAGCATCTAGTGATAAATTCCAGATTAAGCCCAAACTACTCTGTGCAGGAGTTGTATGTAGATCTAAATGTACATCGCTTAAATCCTTTGCTCTATCCTCTGGTGGTAAAGCATCCATAACAATTTGGCTGTTGGAGGCAAATTTGTGAAATCTAATTTTACCTCTATCTCTTAGAATTTCCTGTGTTCTTAACAAAATATCTAAAGCTTCATTGTCTGTATCGTAAGACGACAGTCCATCATCAACATAGAAGTTTCTTGTAACATAATATTTCACATCACTATCACAAGGTTCTTCTACACATTTGTGGAGACAATATGTGGCGACAGCGGGTGACGGTGAATTCCCGAATAGATGTACACACATTCTGTAGTCTTGAAGAGACTTGGTAGGATCATTGTCTCTAAACCATATGAAACGAACGAAATTTCTGTGTTCTTCATCAATGTGAAACATATGAAACATCTGTTCTATATCTCCAGTGATGGCGACACGCTCCTTACGAAAACGCAAAAGTACGCCGAGTAGATTGTTAGTAAGATCCGGTCCTTGAAGTAAGGAAGAGTTCAATGAATGTCCTTGATAAATGGCTGAAGAGTCAAAAACCATACGGATCTTGTTGGGCTTTTTTGGATGGAATACTGGAAATATGGGAAGATACCAACATTCTTCTCCCTCTTGGACCTCTGGAGCTTCCTCTGCAAATCCATTATCAAACACATTTTCCATAAACTTTATGGCTAAGTTCATTTTCACAGGATTACGCTTAAAAGTTTTCAGCAGTGAATAAGTCCTTTTTAACGCTTGTTCTCTGTTGTTAGGTAGTCTATTTCTGTTTAACTTGAATGGTAACGGAGCTGACCAATGTCCTTTCTCATCTTTATGACACTTTTCCTTCATGATTTCTAAGAATTCTCTGTCCTCGATTGACATTCCTGGAATGTTATCGTCTTTGGTGCGTTCAAAGATCTGAGAAAGCTGAATTCCATTTTTACACGAACACTGAATGTCTGTATCATCTTGATAGGTTGAAATTCTCAGATTTGATGAACATGGGGTAAAATGAGTTCCTCGTCCAGATGTTAAAATCTGAGTCTTGTTCACGACCACATGTTGAGGTCTGTGTACTCTACCTAGGCAACATTCTCCTATAACGGCCCAGCCTAAGGGAAGTCGCTGTGCGAAAGGTAGATTTGGTTTATCAATCTTTTGTTCCAGCACATGATGAGCACTGGGAACATCCCGTCCAATAAGAATCACTTCTGCTTTATCGTCTATTGGTGGGATCTCAGACTCCAAGTCTGATAAATGTTTGTATGGTTTAACTACAGCTGGGGTTGGAATCTCCTCGTATGAAACAGGGATGTCATCACATTCAATAATTGATGGTAAGTGTATTTGTTCGCCACTCTGTATTGAAGATACAACGAAATCAAAGGCTTGTCTCCCGGAGACCATGGCCGAACCACTGCATGATGACAATGTATATGAAATTTCTTGTCCCTTGATTCCGAACTTGTCAAAGAATGATGACTTCGCAAGTGTCCTGCTGCTTTGGTCGTCAAGAATCACATATGCTCTTTTCTTTAAATCTTCACGGCCAACTGGAAAAATGTTCACTAAAATAATCTTTGCACAAGATTTGCCACTGAATGCGGGTGAGCAGACTTGAGTACAGTTAGTTGTAAAAGATGATATACTGTTCTCCCCGCCATGCGAATTTTCCTTATCCTCCCCGCCCTGGGAACTGTTAACATGTAAGGCACCACAATGTCTATCACTTTGACACATGTCACACTTTAATTTCACATTACAGTCTCTTGCTAAGTGTTCTTTGGAATCACAACATCTAAAGCAAATTCCATTTTCCTTGAGAAGCTTTTTCCTTGAACCGATAGGAAGGGTACGAAACTTACGACAGTCTTTGATATTATGATTGGATTCAACTCTATGTTCTAAAAAGCATGATTTTCTTTGTCCTGTTGACTTGCTAGGCTTAACATCAGTTTTTCTTGAACGAATCTGTCCAGTGTTTTTGGTTTTAGTCTCTTTCTTTGTTGGTTCACTGAACTGAAATCCAGGGTCGTTTCTCACACGACATAAGTCTTGTATAAATTTCACAAAGTATGTAAATGGTGGGTATGGAACACTATGACGCTCCTTATATTCTGAGGCCTTGTTGATCCATTTTTCTCTCCATTGATAAGGAAGTTTGCTTACTATTGGTGCAATTCCAAGAGAGGTGTCATAATAGGATAATGCTGCTGAATATTTAGGGTTCTTCTTCACACCATCCACTTGTGTCAGTAGATCAGACAGTTTGTAAAGTTCTTTAGGGTCCTTTATCGTAAGTTGTGGAAAAGCGGCCAACTTCGATTTTAATGAATCATCGATGAGTTCGAAGCCCCATATCTCTCATCTAATCTTGCCCAAATCTGACGTAGTCCCCTTCCAGGATTTCCGGCGTTTGCTTGTTGGATGTCCGCTGCATGTTTAGAGGACTCCGGTCCTAGCCATCTCAAAAGTAACTGAAGTTCCTCGAATTCTGAAATCTGCAGGTCCTTTATGATTGAGGTAAAGTTTAGTTTCCATGCGTTGTAAGCCTCTGGTTCATCATTAAAGTTACTAAACCGGGATAACAACACTTCCTTCCTTAACAAGAATTTAGTCACAGTTTCCACTGAATCCTCCTTTGGTCGAGTTAAAGGAACATCAAAGTTATAACTTGAGGGAATTGGTTGAACGATTTTTGGGTTCACACGTAATCTAACACTTGATTCTTGATCTCGAGAAACACTTTCCACATAATCTGCAACACGCTGACCTCTGTCTTTGGGTAGTTCATCTAAGATGGAATTTCTTTCACTTTTGGTTTCACTTTCTTCTCTTTCGAACACTTTGGCTTCTGCATCCGCGATTGCTGCTGAACACGTTTGATTCAGAATTTGTATTTGTCCTTCAATTTTTGACTTCTCGGTTTGAAGGTCAACTTGCTGTCTGACGAAAGCTAATTTAGCTTTTTCTGCTTCTGCCTTCTGTCTTAACAGAACACGAGACTTTGACATTTCACTGACAGAACTTCTACTCTGTGATCGTGATCCTTCGGAACCACTTGCTCGTGATATGGTGTCTGCTGCGTCCAGAAGGGCGTCCTCAATACGGTTCATGAGCTGATCTATGATGTCAGAACGTTTACGAAATCTTGGTTCTTGAACAGAAAATTCTTCATTACTTTCTCTTGTGTTTGTTCTTTTAAGAAATGAAAGAAAGTCATTTGCACAATCAAAGTAAGTACGTTTAAATTTCTGAAGCTCTGCTTTAATCTTGCGTAAGTCTTTAAAATTCTTCTGGTCTATATTTTCATCTATATCAACTAAGATTTCTTCAATCATTGTCCTTGCCTTTTGTTCTTGAGAACTATATTTCTTAAGAAATGTCAAAAACTGTTCCATGCCTTTCTTTGTCTGCGTTTTCAGTCGTTTTCCCTCACCTTCCTCTGAAAGAACAGTCTCTTCTTCACTTTCCTCCTCGTCAACTATGGGTATGGGTTTTCCACCAGATGCCATACTGATAATACTGTAGTGATTTTCACATGAAATTATGCCATGAAATTTTGAAAATATATACACATGCTAAAAATGGCATTAGACATGTTAGATGAGAAAAAATGCACAATTAACTTTCAAATTCACATGCACACCACAAATACGTGAAAATTAATGCTTCCTTTCGAAGTACTGATGCATAGAACAGAGTTATCTGGTATTGAGAAAATATTCAACACCAATGGACCAGAAAAAATATTTGACATAGCATATGATCATGATCAATCTATAATATCTGTACTATTGTTCATTTCAAATAATGTCAACATATTATTTGATATAAAGTTACCGATATGTCACTAGTGTTTGCACATATACACACAATGTCCAGGAACACCATGCACCACAAATACCACGAAAAATCCTCCAGCGAAGGTATGGACCAAAATGGGGGGGGGGTAGTTGGTTGGAAATCCCAGCTTCACAGGAATCTGCTGTCCACCAGAAAGTCGTCTTATCCCCAGGATAGGCTGCAATCGACTCTCAGAATGGTTGAGGTGGTAAACAAAACGATTTGTTACTGTTCTGCCACAGGCCCATTTTGTATGTTGAATTAAAACGCCCAGCTTTTTACATTCTTTATTCAGCCAATATAGCAGGAAATTTACGGTAACAACTGAAATTTAACAACATATAGACATTCTTACTATACCTAATATAATATGAAAAATTTATCACACACTGCACTTTCATACACACTTGCCAAAAATCTCGAATGAAGTTTTAAATAAATAATCAGAAAATATTACAAATATGTAGGTGTAAGAAAAAAGACATACATCGTTGCGCCTTTGCACCACGAAAATATGGATGACGAAGCGTCCCTGACGCTGTAGAGGGTCTTCAAATGGATCTGTGCGTCCCAGACGCGCGGGAAATAATGTCTCCCAGAAACAGCTTACCGGATGTAATTATCACCAAGTAAATTAGAAACCCAAAACTGACCGGCACCGTAAATTCCGGTGACGTTACATTAAGATATCAGATTTTACCTTATTGGAACGTCTATAGTCTGTCCCAAGTTATTGCTTCCATCAATTTTTGATGATTTTTAATAAAAATACACATACCTGTGAAAGAAATACAATTGAAATCGATGAAAGGTAATATATCCAAGATATCTTCATTGAACAATTATCCCTTTTCACTCATAAAATTTCACAGGAAGGAAAACAATTTTCTCGGGATACCTCGCGTAATTTTTTAACGTTATCATCCGGGCTTATTATGGCTGATGCAATGAAAAATCTCCGTAGACTTTCAATTTTGAGATGTGTATTGAAACCTGAAGCGGTAGAGGGGGCGTTTCAAAACAGATAATCTGGACATTTTTCATATTAGTGGATGAACGTAGTTTGAGCACAAAGGTATTTATAATTATTGAAATATCAAGCAAAAAGTGGTGGAAGCAAAAACTCGGGACAGAGTATAGTGTTGATAACGCCATTTCTATTCATGAGATATTACTGTTTTGTCCGGGAAACATTTTCTAAACAATTAAATTCAGAAAGGTAAGCTTTTTAAAGAATGGTAGATGAAAAAAAAACATCTAAGGCAACACAACTTGGTAGTGGTCGAAAATATACATAAAAAGCGTCTTCATAGTCAGTTGCTTTCATTAATAATTTTGTTTATGATGATTGTTGTTATGACTTGTAAAATAAAAAGTAGCATTTTACAAAAGAGTTTTCATTTGATAAAAAAAACCCCACAAAAACAGGTGGCAAATCTTTTAAAATTGAAAGCAGGACTGTTTAAAGTATTCATTTCATAGCTTTTACTTGCAATGCTAAGGAAAAAAACGAGTTGAAATTTTTAAAAAAAAAAATAATGTACGAAAAAAAAAGAATATAATAATTAAATGAAGTATTTTAAATATCTAAAAGAAAACAACAATAATTCAGATATGTCAGTGTATAAAGCAAGGAGAAACCACGTAAGAAGGAATTTTTAAAAAAATCTTGAATAAATATAGTGATAAATAGATGAGATATAATTAAAGGCATGTATGGATAATTAAAACACGTCTTATTACGATAGATTGAGGTTGTGTCCCATTGATAATGTAAACTAACCAACAGTCTTTCACATTCTTTCCAAACATGTATAATGTATAATATGTGTAACATGAATAATAAAAAAAATAAAATTATTTTCTCCCCAGTTAATTATTTATTTACGTTGCAAGAGATCTGATTTAAGTAACAATGTGTTCTTTAAGTAAATGCACACGCGTCAACTCTCGTAAAGTTAATGAAGCTTCCGAGCTATCGCGTATAATTTGTTTGAATAGTTGTCGTCTGAAATTCTGATAATTATTCCGGATTATATATATCTTTTCAGAACTGTAATAAAGACCTACATACGAGTGTTGCTAGCAACAAGATCGCGTATAGTTCTTACATGTATTATTAGGATCTAGAGATTGATGGGTTTTTTTAAGATATGAAATAAAGAGATCGTGGTCTATTCATCATCAGATAACAAGTGAAATCAATACATGAAAACTTCAGAACTTTTTATATTTTCAAAACCATATAACATCATACAGAATGTTTCTTTTTGAAAGAATTATAATGACTTGCCTTGTAAGAAACATTGGTGTAAATGGTTTCCTTACAATTTCTCGGAATAACTTCGAAAGATCATTTGGACATCTTCATATATCAGGAAAACACACACACACACACACACACACACACACACACACACACACACACACACACACACACACACACACACACACACACATATATATGTGTGTGTTTGTGTGTGTGTGTGTGTGTCCGTTTTTTAGTTATTAAGCAAAAACTTTTAGGGGATATATATATATATATATATATATATATATATATATAAAGCACAAAGAAATTCACCTTGTTGGAGCTTCACCTCCGCCCCGGCCGGGGCTTGAACTCACGACCTCTGGAACCCATTCTCCTAGCAGTGAGCGGCCACCACGCTAACCACTGGGCCATCTAGGCAAGACAAAAATCTTGCTTTCGATGACGAAGGGAACCTAGCGCACTGGTCGCTCACTACACGGTCGTTTGACATACAGGTGGAATGCAGTTAAACAACAATTTGAGAGGATCGGGACGATACACATTATAACACTACCACGCGTATCTTACGTAAGTAGTGTACACGTTAAGTAAAAGTCTTAAGTGATCGTATAGTGGTTTTATTCGGCAAAAAGCAAACTAAATACACAGTCCCAATTCGGGGAAGTCAAAGAGAGATGTTAAGAGTTCGAAAGAGCGTCGGAATTAACCTAACTTGCGAGAAGTTAGTAGTTTTATACTATTTGGGGAAAACAACTATCAAAGTAATACAAGTGTTCATTGGGTGTTGAAAAGCCCCTTAAGAGGGCGCCACCACCTTGTTACTATGATGATCCAAGATGGCGTCAAGCTGGTCAGTCAAGAACCCGCCCTTATTCAGTGTACTTAGGGTCAATCAAGGTTACGACAGATCTTTACTAGTGGGAGGGTCACTGTATCGTGACCAATTACTGTCATCTACCTGAGCCGATCAAAGGGCTAATTGACTTCGATTAGCCGAATGATGTATGTAATTATTTAGTTTATATCAAACTTTACCCCCTCAGGATATTTGTGTACAAATCGGGAACATAATGTCCAAATTGGAGACATACTGACCAGCAAGGATTTAATTACGGTCATTAAAGGATCATCACCTCAAAACAATAAACCCCATAAATATGTAAACATGGTAGCTATTGGCTCTCTCTCTGACCTTCCTTGAAAGCAATAAAGTCTTTGATGGACACAGAATTATCGTGATTCAATTTACATGGAATATACATTAAATAAAGGTATTTACTTTACGAAAGCATTCTATACTGATTCTGAAATTAAATGATAAGTCAAATCACAATAGTTCAAAGAATAATATGTAACGTCCAATCAGTATAGTCAAAGTTATAGGATACGTGAAATATAAAGTCCAATCACCAGTGTTCGATTATATAATTACATGTAACAAGGGCTATTTTGTTACACACCTCCACCACATCGGGAAAAAGTTGCTCAATACACTGCAACTTTTTAAGCACAGTCTCGATACGCAAAAGAGTCTCTGTACACAAAAGAGTCTCTTTACACAAAACAGTCTCTTTACACAGAAAAGTCTGTATAGAGTTCAGCATCCGGTATTATCGGAGAATTCATCGTATAGCGTATGACACTTCCGGAATCATCGGAAACGAAACACAGGTCTGGTGTAGGTTCGTCGTAGTCGGTGTCATCGGTAACATCGTCGAAGTGATACTAGAAAGTGGATACTTCTAGAATCATCGGTATTTCCTCGGCTCTGGTTGTGATTATACACAATATACACAAAAAGTAGAAGGTAATTCATCCTTCCGTTATCATCGGAATGTTTAACATATTCCATTTCCCTCATCTGCTTCACTATACATGATTGTAGTTTGCTGTAACAAGTATTTAAAAGTTATTGGCTATGGGTAAGGTAGCACATACCCACGGAAAGTTCTTTAGGAAAGTCCAGGTCGGTGATACAAGTCTAGATCAGGTCAAATAAAAATAAGGCCGTTGATTTACATGAGACGTGCCCAATACATCCCATGTCCGGTAACCGGAGATGTCCTAATTTGCCTTAGTCAGTAATAGATGTCGGAGCTGACCCAATTAAAGATGAGGCCCGGCTTGTAATCAGTTCAAATCTTGGTAGGTTTGGATAGATAGGCCCGTGTTCAGCAGTCATCCTGAGCGTCTCTGGAGATTGTTGAGGTAGCAAGGTCGCAGTAGGTTCAGTCTCGGCAGGCGGCGCAGTGGATAGTGTAGGAATGTCGCCACCTTGGGTCTTGACCGCTGCATACGTCGGCAGTACAGACATCTTATATTCCCCACTATCCCCCTTTGCATTCCAGAGCCCAATTATTCTACTCTTGATTCGTTTACGACATTTAATACCAATTAAACATACGACAATGAGTAAGATACCCAAAATCCCTATGAAAGGAAAAGACCAATGGGGTAAGTAAAACTTTTCTTCAGGTGGAAAATACATGTACTTTAGCTCATTTTGCAAATCATCCATTTCAATGTGTTTAATTTTGTTTAATTTAAAAGGATAAGTAGAATAGGTAAAGTTTGGTAAGGTTCGGTGAAATTTCTCCCAAATATTTTTGCTGTTGAGGGTGTGTACAATTGTAATATTAAGGTGGTTTTCAAGGAATTTGACAGTCGTTTCTCGGCGAAAATACGGGGATAAGGTTATTTGACCGTGTACAGCTCGACATGACATCGGTAAACGCAGCACGCCAACCGGAGGCTTTACAGAACGAATCGTGGTCTCTGTACCGCGTTCACTTGTCGGGCAGACTTGAGAAAATTTCAACTCTTGGACTGTCGACACAGCCCACTGACCATTGCTAATATACTGCGCCAGCGGCAAATTACTGACATGAACTACTTTTTCACAAAACGTTTTTATTGCATTCGCCTTTTCCATAAAGAGGGCCACTAAGCAGGTTTTACTCAAATGTACGGGATAAAGGGGACTCTTAATAGTACAAAAATCTTTGACGACATTGGTACACTTATCTAATTCGTGTGAAGTTAATAGGACATACTGGGTTCGGTCTGAATTGATTGCTAGCATTTCATTTTCAAGCGCGTATCTTGCAACAAAATTCTTATCATTGGAGTTAGGAGAAAGCGGTTGTTCCACAGCGGGAACGGAAGAAGTGGTAACTAGTGGAACAGGTAAATTGTAAACTTGGTATACTTCGAACTTAGAATACCCGTCCAAAAGAGGGATGTGAACAATGATTAACAAATGATCATTTTCAACAATAGTGGAACATTCGAGATATTTCTAGAAAACCCATTTATAAAAAAAAAGAAAGAAAACAGATATACTTTACTAACAATACTTCAATCATGTATCTAGCTATTCCCACGCTTAAGTCAGTCATTATGACCTAAAGACGTAAATATCGCCCGGATTTTAAAATCCACGTGGTGAGGGTATATACGAGTTTACAAAAATTGATACAGTGCTTTCAAGAGACCCTTAGCCTTTATGCTTTTTGATTTGGGCCTCTTGACCTTGACCTCCCCAATTGACATGTCTTCGTCCGAATTTGACCTTATATCATCCCCCCTGAGTTGCTCGTCTGTCAGTGGTTCAACGTCATTATGCAAAGTCTCATCGGTCTCAATGTCGTCGGGGTCAAGTTTTATCTGGTCACTACGTTCATCTAGCCTATCATCTAAACGTTCCTCCCTGTGTCTTATTCGACTCTGTAGTTCGGCCAGTGGTATGTCATCCTCATCGGAGGAGTCCGTCCTTTCGTCTCGGAACTTGTCATTGAGAGCTTCTGGCCCTTCGTCTTCGATTGTGGAGTCCTTATGATCCTTAGGACGAAAATTAGGACGAAAATTAGAAGAATCAAGGACTCCGATCTCGTACGTCTTGTCGCTTACATCCGGTCCCGTCTCTGTGCAAATATCAGAATCATCAGTCAGTAGTGAGTGATCTATCCGAGAGAGGAGGTCAGCACAAGAGTTATCTGTACCCGCAACATACTCTACGGTACAGTCATATCCAGCCATACACATTGCCCACAGTTTAACTTTACCTGTGGTTCGTAGCAGGGAAGATATGCACAAATCATCATCCAGTGGTACTATAGTATCATTAATTTTCAGTGAGGCCAGTCTGCAATTCGTACCTTTTTCTACGGATGAGATGTGCACATCCTCCTCCAGGGGCACATATGCATTCTTAATTCTTAAAGATTTTAGGTCAAAATACAACCTAACACCGTTACTAAGCAACCAATCACGCCCAAGGATAACATTTCTGGACATTGAGCACGTTACATAAAAATCTTGTACAACACTATTTCCGCCAATAATAAAAGAAATTCTAGCCACTCCATCTATGTCTAGTGGGGAACCATCCAAACCCAATAAATTTAACCTTTTTCTTTGTATTTCCGGTTTGTATTTTAGTGAATCGTAAATTTTCCGTTTGATAAGACTCACCTCTGCTCCAGTATCCACCAGAGCCCTAAGTTTCTGGTTCTGAACTTTAGTTAAACAAGAATTTGGACTAACAGCAAAATTAATGAAAGCTGATTTTAACTTCTTGGCAGGTGATTGATTACTTAGTTCTCCTACTCTTACCTTTCCTCCTCCGTCGCCGGCCTCATTGCGACGGAGGGTTTCTAGTTTAAAGGGGGTTTCGGGGTGGGACGTTTTCGAGCTTGGGGCTGTCTTGGTCTTTCGGGGCAATTTCGAGCTATGTGACCTTCTCTTTTACAATTAAAGCATGCATTCTCAAATTGTTCAGTTCTGGGCCTTCTTCTATACCGCATGTGACCTATTTTAATAGGTAAAATAGTGCAAGGGGCAGGGAGGGGGTTTTGAGGAATTAAAGTAGGGGTAGGGTAAGGCGGATCAGGCGCGACAGGTCTGAGCCTGGGAAATACCACCTCTTCCGGATTTCGCGTCGGGACAAACTCCTTCCCTAACCGCATTTTAACCTCGGTATGAAAGTTCTGTATTGAAAGCGCGCTATCCGCGGCAGCCGTCAGCGTAGTCGGCTTTTGATGCATGATTTTGATTTTCATGTGATCGTCGGACATACCATCAATGAACAATTGTACCAACTGGCGCTGTACCTCAGGAGGGTCAAGGCTGTCAAATGCATCGAGGGCCAGTCGAGAGAGTCGAGTGCTGTACACTTGGACATTTTCGTCAGGTTTTTGTTTAATTTTGAACAGGGATGCATATGCGTGATGTTTGTCATTACATTCCCCAAATCTTAAAATTAATTGGTTTTTCAGGTGCCCCCATCCCCTTTCTACAGTTTGGTCATGAACGCGCTGTTCAATGTACAGGCCGATATAGTCACTTACATCCCCCCTACTATGTCTTAGAGCAAGACGGACTTTTTCATCATCTGTCAAATGGGGAATTAAGACCAAAGCTTTGTTTATTGCATTTATCCAAGCCCGGAATTCCGACGGCTTCCCCGAAAAAGGAGGTGTATCAATTATGATTTCTTGCTTTTTAATGGCAATTTTAATTTGTTTGAGTTTCTCATTCACTGTCGTACTAAGTTCAGTAAACCCTTGCTGTATCGTACCAGCAACAATATTTGTGGCTTTTTCTAAACCTTCAGTCATGTTTACCAGACAATAAATACCCAAAAGAATAATAGAATAAATAAGAATAAATCAAGAGTAGATGAGACTCGAACTTACAAAACAGGACAAGAATAATAAAATTGTCTTACCGTGACTGGTTAGATAGATCCAAAAATCCAAAGTCTTTTAAAGAAGGTACAAATCCTGGTCACGGCACCAATCAGCCCGTATAACACTACCACGCGTATCTTACGTAAGTAGTGTACACGTTAAGTAAAAGTCTTAAGTGATCGTATAGTGGTTTTATTCGGCAAAAAGCAAACTAAATACACAGTCCCAATTCGGGGAAGTCAAAGAGAGATGTTAAGAGTTCGAAAGAGCGTCGGAATTAACCTAACTTGCGAGAAGTTAGTAGTTTTATACTATTTGGGGAAAACAACTATCAAAGTAATACAAGTGTTCATTGGGTGTTGAAAAGCCCCTTAAGAGGGCGCCACCACCTTGTTACTATGATGATCCAAGATGGCGTCAAGCTGGTCAGTCAAGAACCCGCCCTTATTCAGTGTACTTAGGGTCAATCAAGGTTACGACAGATCTTTACTAGTGGGAGGGTCACTGTATCGTGACCAATTACTGTCATCTACCTGAGCCGATCAAAGGGCTAATTGACTTCGATTAGCCGAATGATGTATGTAATTATTTAGTTTATATCAAACTTTACCCCCTCAGGATATTTGTGTACAAATCGGGAACATAATGTCCAAATTGGAGACATACTGACCAGCAAGGATTTAATTACGGTCATTAAAGGATCATCACCTCAAAACAATACACCCCATAAATATGTAAACATGGTAGCTATTGGCTCTCTCTCTGACCTTCCTTTAAAGCAATAAAGTCTTTGATGGACACAGAATTATCGTGATTCAATTTACATGGAATATACATTAAATAAAGGTATTTACTTTACGAAAGCATTCTATACTGATTCTGAAATTAAATGATAAGTCAAATCACAATAGTTCAAAGAATAATATGTAACGTCCAATCAGTATAGTCAAAGTTATAGGATACGTGAAATATAAAGTCCAATCACCAGTGTTCGATTATATAATTACATGTAACAAGGGCTATTTTGTTACACATTGCATAGATATATACATATAATAAGCACAAACATTGCAATAACTCTCAAATTGCCATATACCTGCCCATAGTGAATGATATATATATATATATATATATATATATATATATAAACTCTGCTTAAGTTTTCATGACATTACTTTCGTTTCCAATTCACAACAAGCGCAACCCTATAATAAGCATTTTCGAAAGGATTTTTAATTGCTAGTAACATGTATGTTGTTTTTAATTCTGTAAGTTTAAACTTGAATTATTATCATTTTTATAAGCATTTGTTTAACTATGATAAATTCCATTAATCTTAAGAATTGGGAAGATTTTTTTCGTCTAACAAATCAAACGATGTTTCGAATAAATGACCAGAGTCAAGTCTAACTCGGAAAATTATTTTTGTTTCATCGAAAACAATCCCTGCCTTTATTTGAGTATTATTTTCTTCAGTCGGCAAATTCACTTGCAGTTTGCCTAATAATTTACAGTCTTTCTCATCCGTACAGGTAGGATTTTCTTTATCCGAAACGTACAGTTCACACTCTACTTTTTCTAATTTTCCTTTTAATGAATGTACCACGTGGTATTCAACGCCAGGTTTAATTTGTTCGCCATGTCTAACTAAAGGATAAAAATCATTTCTACTTATCGGTAATCCTTCTTTATCAATCAGCTTTTCAAGGTCATCTTCCTGTGAACCATATTGTCCATTTATTCCGACTCCATATGTAAAGCGTGCGAAGCGTATTGACTTTGTATTTGGAATGTGACCAAAATATACAGCGCCTTTCAAAACAGCAAGTCCAGCTTCGGGTGGTATAACGATCCGGTACGTTTTGAGTTTTTCTCGAAGGAAGTCTTGAATAAGTTTACATTCTGCAAATTTACCAATTATGATTACGTCTTTAGCATCTGTCTTTGCTAGAATTTCTTCGATTAATATCGAAACGTTGTCAATCGTTTTCTGGAAAAAAGTTTTAAATACTGAAAGTGGAATACACAACTTGTTTCGTTCATAAGTAACACGGTTTCTATAAATTGAACTTTGCAGAGCTTCTTTTATGCCGCCTCTATACGTTTTCTATATAAGTGTATCAAGTGATGATGGAAGATTAATTCTAACAATAGGTCGGGACTTTTCAAATCTTTTAGCCTCAAAATTTCTTAACAATGTCAAATAATCTTTCATGTTGACTTTCGCAAATAATTTCATTATGCCTGTGCCTCCAATTGTTTCCATGAAATTTTCAAAATCGTAATCCACTGAGATATCGCCACACTGTCCCCAAGCGAGAATCATTTCCTCCAAAGTGCCATTTTCATTTTGTTTATGGACAGCAATGTCAACACTAACTCCTACAGGACGGAAAATAAAAACAAATGAAAAAGAACATGTAAAGTAATCGATAGCTTTTTTATTTTAAAATAAATAGATTGCATCTAAACAGCAAACAAATAAATCTTCTAGTTTATCAAATGGGTTAATGAATGACTTAAAAAGAGGTAAAAGAAAGAGCAGGTACCAGCTCACAAGTACAAACTTTAAAAGAAACAAGGACTTTGTTTAATGTTGAGAATAAAATAAGTCTATCACATACAAAAAAAAATTATACAAGGTTAAAAAATTAGACTTCTAAGAGTTTAATAATTTGGAGGGACTGATTACTAGTGCGAAAAGGTGGGTTTTTTTTTAATAATAGAGTAATAAGAGTCATTGGCAATATTGTTTTGCAAGTTTCAAATTTTTTAAAGGATATTTGAATGTTTGTCCCTAGAAAAATCTCTGAGTCATCTGAGCAACTACAATTCTAAAATTAAATCATGCATAATAATCTGTATAATTAACACAAAAACATAATCATTTTTTAATCTGGCTTTTAATTATTCAATTAATTAATATAGTATATACATTATCTTCAGGTTTAATGCTTAAATCTTAAAAATATTTAGAAACAAATTAAAATGAATTTTTAAAAGGCAGATTTACAGGTGAAAGTTTAAGGTTTGTCTATGATATTTTGCAATATCTGAAATATTTTGATAAACTCATAATAATTTCATAATAATTGGAAAAGCTTTTGTCTCCATTTCTGAACTTTTATGTACAAAGCTCACATGTTCCTGTAATTTTTGACAATCAGAAAATAGATGAATAAATTTTTTTATCATAGTATTAAAATGCGTGTCATTTTAAATGGATAAATTTTATAGCATATATATCCTCAAAGGGGCTGTAGAACAGATTATCTAATATCTCTATAATTACATGTATCTATTTTTGCTGTGTGCTGAAATATTAAGCATAACGATAAAGAAAATAAAAATGATAAAGATATAGTAATTGATGGAGAATGATATTAAAAGATGCAAGCGTTACATATTTAAAGATGCAGAACAGCTCAAAAACATGTGTGTTTAACTTCATATTTACCCATTGCATAGTTATAAAATAAGAAATAACGTTCATTGTGACAGTTGAAGTACATAAAAATCCCTTTCACCAGGAACGTATATACTAACGGGATTGGCAACTACTACAAGTCTCGCGATATCTCGCACCAACCTATTTATACGAAATTAAAATCTCGCGATGTAAAATGGCCGATTCAGCGATGTAAACAGAAGATGTCAAAACTTTAACAAGACGGTTTCTGCAGGTAAGTTGATTTTTTCTTTCAGTTTTGAAAGTCGGCTAAATACTTAAACAGATTAAGTATCAATTTTTTATGTAAATATGTTTACGAGCGATTCAAAATGATAATTAATCTAATGGTCAATTCATTAATTGTAGGATACTTTTAATTTTTAATTATGCTTTTAAAAGGACATAGATAATAAACATCACCTCGATTTGATAAACTACTGGTGTTTGATGTTACAATGTAGGTAGGCCCCTGATACTGTACGGCGTTTTCACACCTTTCTGTTGTTTTGATAACACTTAATGATGAGCACATGAAGATGTGAGGGTACTGGGGTATACATTGATGGTGTACTGGGGTATAATTGGGACGTTCCAAATTAAAAAAAAATGGGCGGGGGGTTAATTGAAAGTAATCGGACATCCCATTAAAAGAATAGTATTATACATCATTTTACAATCACCATTCCACCTGCCAACCTGTGTTAAATATTGATTAGTGCAATGTCTAAGGAAGATTTCTTGTGTTGGGATAATGACATTAATTTGGATGAACTTTTAGGGGAGTACACAGACCATGAAGAGAAGTCTGGTGACCAGCCTCCTAAAGAAGAACAGTTACCAGTGCTCTGCCTGCAAGAATATCCTGAAATCCATATCTGGTTTTCGGGAACACATGACCAGGCAGTACAAGAAAAGCAAAACAAAAGGTATTTATCACCAAAATTTTTAAAATTTAAAATGATTTTTATATCGCTGTGTGATTTGATTACTTTTTCCTAGGTTTCTTTTTGTTTTTTTTTTATTAAATATTTTTTTCATTGACAAAGACAATAGAAAAATAGAAAAAATATACAAAGGATACACGTACACACGTGTGTGTGTGTGTGTGTGTGTGTGTGTGTGTGTGTGTGTGTGTGTGTGTGTGTGTGTGTGTGTATAACCTATTGAATCTGATAAATATAACTAGTATATCATAATAATATGTCACATATTTTTGCCAGTGCCTTTCAAACTCTGAGAATCTACAGTTTTTAAGCAAAATATATTTCTCTACAGATATTCTGTTTTTCATTATATTTTCAAGTGCACTAAAATTCAGTTTTGAAACTTCTTTATATCTACTTACAAATATGTATTGTTTTATTATTAGAATTAAAAGATTATGTACTTTATACAAATTTCTCTCTTTATATTTGCAAAATAAAATTGAGTTTTTGTCAAATGTTACTTGCATTTCAAATTTTCTTAACAACCACTCCTCACATACATGTAGTTTCCAAAGTTCTTTTACACAATAGCAATCTACAAATAAGTCTTCATAGTCTCATTAACTCTTTAACAAAAGGGGATTCTTTGACCTTAATCTTGTGAAGAAATTCACTTGTTGGTATTATTCTATGTAAAATTTGAAATTGTAGCCATTGGAGTTTTGACTATTTAGTAGTTTTAAATGGAAGTTCAAATATTTTGTTCCAGTCTTTGTTGTTAAAGATAAAGCCCCTTTCAAGCCATTTATTAACAGATTATTATTATTATTACAGATTGTAGTTTTACATAAATTAGATGTAAAGTCCATACCTTTAACCCATAGGTTTTTATTTTTTGTTTGTAATTCTGCCTCTAAAAGATTTATCCATTTTGTGTCTGAGAAAATCATTCTTCTAATTCAACGAAACTTTAGAGCTGAGCTAAAATCTGCAAAATCTATCATTTTTAAACTACCATATCCGTATTCCTGTATAATTCTGTTTCTTTTTACTTTGTGAATATTGCTTCCCCATAACAATTGGTAAATTTCCTTATTTAAAGTTTTTGTAAAATCAGAGTCTGGGTTGGGTAAAGAGAACACTAGATGGTTTAATTTTGGCAGAATCAATGTTTTTATTACTGATATTTTACCAATTGGGGTTAGTTTTCTTAATTTCCATTGGTTTAAAATCCTTTTAATTTCTGACAGTTTAGGCTCATAATTAAGGCTAGACATCTCATCTAGAGTTACAGAAAATTTTATTCCTAATAAATCAAAGGTTGAGTTATTCCAATTTAGTTTCCATCTTGTGTGGTGAAATACATCTCTTGTAAATTCCTTACTCCCAATCCAAACCATTTTAGTTTTTGTGTAATTAATTTTAAGTCCGGAAAGGTCTGCAAAATAATATAAAACTCTTAAAATACCATCCATAGACTGAGGCGAACCATAAAAAATAAGAGATGTGTCATCAGCATATTGAGAGAGCTTATATTCTATTCCATCTATAACTATTCCTCAAATATCCCTATTATTTCTAATTAATATCCCTAAGATCTCCACGCATAATAAAAAAAAGATATGGGGAAATGGGGTCACCTAGTCTACAGCCCCTTTGAAGATAAATATAGTCTGAAGTGAATCCATTTTGCAAAACAAATGATTTGGTGCCATTGTAAAAGGTTTTTATCCATTTTTTTTATAGATGGTCCAAATTTTAAAAAATCTAGTGTTTCAAAAATAAAAAATAAATTTTTTCTAGTTTTTGTTTAATTTTGTAGCATGATATGATTATTCATTAATAGTAATTGATTAATAATTATATTTTGTAGCAATATATGATTATTTGTTAATAGTTATTTTTTCTAGCTAGTGACCACAGAGTTACAGCAACTTCTTGTGCCACTGCAGAAAACAACGAGTCTCCTCCCCCCCCCCCCTGCTCTGTGGACTTTGAAAGCATTCTCCATGAGGCAAGTCTTCAAACGCTGACAAGATTAAAAGAATGTTCTTTGCACAACTTGTTCGGGGAAAGCGTGATCGTGAGGTTGGCCAGGTTTTGCAGCAAGGCACGGTTCTTGGAGCAACCTTTAGTGGGACACATGAAAGACATATTCACCTCGAATTTGTGTGATCCTCATTCAAAGGAACTGTTCTTTACCAAGTTTCAATCCTTGAGGCTATCCAAATGTGTTCAGACAGAGTGTGTTTCATTGTTAATTCTGAATGGATGTGAGGAGAAGAGAGAAGACATTATCCACACTTTGCAAGAGAATCTCCTTGGGTTACCATCCGAAATTCTTGGACGTCTTCTGCAAGAAAACAGGACAACATCCAACACACATGCTGACCATATTTCGACCATGGACCAGCAAATCCTCAGGATTCAATCTCAGGATTCATTGTGGCCAATCTAAAGAAAAAGTGCCAGCGAATGACTTCAGCGTATTGAGAGGGGAGACTTCAGCTATTGGAAAAAATGTCATGTAAAGCAGAGAAATCAAGTTTTGTGACCAAGTTTGATGCATGGTTGAGGAAAAACAGTTGCGGGAGCCTATTGAGACCAACTGACAGTTTTTATTTGCTCGTGCGGGAGCTGGAAATCATCATCAGGAAAATTCCGGACTATAGCTACAGCCACATTAGTTGCAAAGTTAAGGAGTCCATGATGGAGTCTTTCATGGTGATGGTGAACCATTATTTGAAGGAACTATTCGGTGAGGACTTAATATGTGTGGTGAACCATTATTTGAAGGAACTATTCGGTGAGGACTTAATATGTGTATTTCTGACTGTTCGAGGATTTGCCACTGCACGAGTTCTTCTCAACAAACTTAGTGGAAGGACCAGCAAACAGAGTGACAGTCTACGCCAGGCACTGAAGTCGAAAATCAACAACTGAATCCCATTTACAGTGCTTGCTGACTGTGTTGTTGAAATGTTCTCATATTTGAACTGCTCAAGATATGTGATACATAAACCACTTGATCATCATTTTCTATGGATTGAGAATAATGAAGTTGTTTTTCATGCTTATAACAATTCTTTTCGTTTGATTAATAAAAAAATTGAAGTTATATACAGGTCTTAATTTCTTTAAAAGACAAACAGAAATTGGTTCATTCACTTTACTAAGCTTTTCAACTTGACTATAATAGTAACTATCTGCATTAATTCATATTGAAAAGTACCAGAAATGTAAATTGCGTTGAATTGAGTTCATTGGTCAACAAATTATCCATCAGATCTACCATTTAAGAGGGCTCAATGGTTGTGGCAAGATTTTGATTACCGGTATATACTAAGTATTATCTGAACATTTTCCTTTATCTGTACACAGAACTCTTCTCTCAAAGAGATCTTTAGAGTCTAAAAATGGCCGCAACCATTCAGCCATATTAAGGGGGGGGGGTTGTGTCTTTGTGTGTGCCAGCAAATTAGGGATATTCAGAAAGATCATGCACCAGTATGTAATCATTGAGCCACCTTTCAGAAATTAATTGCATGCCCTATCCCAACTTAGTGATGAGAAACTACCAAATTCATTTAATCCCCACATTCAAAGAGCAATATATTTAAAGAGGAAATTGCATATATCTAGTTTTCTATTTAATTTCAATTATATCTAATTTCAATTATTTTCAAAAAAGGAATGCCTTTTTTAAGCCAGGCTTGAATTTGCTTACCTACTACACAGTATCTCGACACTAAACTGAGAGAGGGCAGCAATTTTTTGATGTCTTTTGTGATTCCAGACGTTATTCAATAATGGTGAAAAGGTAAGGTTAAGCATGTTCAAGAATCATAAAGCAGGCAGTCATTCATTTCTTGATTTAATAATATATCAAAATTATCTTATCTAAAAATGAATGAAAAGAGGGAAATAAATGCACACATTTATTCAACAAAAAACAAGTCAGGTTCCAAATGAAAAAGTAATCAATGAATTAATTATTAAACACATGAAAAACATGAACACAAAGTACACACAGAACGATAACACTCTAAAATGCAACTAGATGGCGAATGTTAAATTAATCCATGTCACTAAATGTCAGAAAAGAATTTAATTCTTTGGTTTTCTCCTCGGAACTGCAGTGTGGTCCAGTGTTCGAGGTCGTTTGTTTTCGTCTCTCTTGCAGTTGCCACGGGCAGAGGGCAGTGCTTGTGCGCCAACAATTCTTTTCTGGGTCAGAATGTTTTCCACTTCGTACACTGTAGGGTTATTGTTACTTCCAACTTTATGTCTGTAATGTCCAAAATGTTGTTCCAGTGGACCCTGATTAAAAAAAACTGGTTAAGATGTACGGGGAACCTCTTTCCAGCATAAACCTGACACAGGCAGTGACAGAGAGTGCAGACATTTTCAGAACTGTCAGTGTTTGATGACTAAGTTGCATTGTAGCTTTCTGGACTTCACTGAACTTTCCTCTGTCATCCACAGCTTGTTTCCATTGTGCAAAAATATTCTAAGAGATCATTCACTAGCCAATGCAAACTTTCATCTTCTGGATTTGTATACGCATTCAAAAGACGATTTCGTTTGTTTCTTCCTTCATAGGGGTTTCTAACATTTAAGCAGTCAAAACATTTGTTCATGGTTTGAACAAACTTCACCGTCTCCTGAGTCGTCATATAGCATTTCAAGTGAATTTGCAATAGTTGCACTGAACACTGGAGCAGAAAAGCTGACTTTCATCCTTCTAAAGGCAGTAAGGTCGGTCAATTTTGGACAGGGGTTGTACAGGTTTTGCTTGCAATGCTCCTCATACAGTCTGCAGTGTGCATCTTTGAGATGCATGAGATGTCCTTTCCACCCTTCCACAAGGACCTTGACTTTGTGTGTGAGTAGGAATTGCTGAAACATTTCCTGGCAGTCTTTATCAAATGTGGCACATCAGATATAAAATAGCTGCGTCGAGTTGGGTCATATGGATTAACTGTTTTGTGAGTAAATGGATCCCAGTCTGAGGCATGAAGTTTGGAAAATCTTCTGTTGGGTGATGGTCCATCACACGTACAAAAAGCACTCTTAAATTTAGTGTCCCTTCCAGTATGGAGATGGACTTCCAAAAATAGTGTGTAGGAAATCTGCAGTAATTCCAACTGTTGCAAAGGCTGCAAATGGGAATTTCTGGTCGACCCCTCTCACCATGATCACAAGAATGCACTTTGTAACAGCTGGTGTTTTTTCTGTATCACTCTCTCCAGTTCATATAGTTGATTGCTGATTTCACCCAAGTTCACATAACCAACAATTTCACCTAAACGTTTGTCGTACACAAGATCTTCTTTAATCTTCACTTCATCGAACAGTACTCCAACAAAACTTCTGTGCTCCGCTGAATACATGTCTTATTTCGTACACTCTTCTTTCAGCATTTTTGCAACGTCTGGCTAAAACCCCACCCTGCTCTCGATGTTATGGGGGTAATCATACAGGGTGCGCATGCTTGGTAATTGCACAAAACACGAGTCCCTTAGGGCCTGTTTGACCTTTGAAGATTTATGTCTTAAGTACTGGCACAACTTTATCATCATTGGATGCCACCGCATACCATTTTCCCCCTGTTTTTCATATTTCTTCTGTTGCTCCCAAAAAACGTCTTTGATAACAACCAGGATCTGGATATTCTTGTTCCATGTCATCATGGCAGGTGACCATAAGGTCCTTCATCCCATGGTTCTGCGCGTCATCAAGTTTGATGCCTTTCTCAATAGTTGCATTCATCTCTCTCTTCAGGCGCTCTACTTCAGTCGGTAATGTCTTTTTGTGGGCTTTCTGCATTGACAACTTCTAACAAAGCATTTCCCTTGTCATATCTGAATCCTTGTAGGTGCTGCTCATAGTGACTTTTCTTTTCTTCTGTTCATCTCTGCGATATTTCCTTTCTCTGAGAAGGCGTCAAAATCCAGAGCAATTTACACATCTGGCACCAAGAACTAGAAAGTCACATTTTGCTGTGCGTATTGTTGAATTATAAACAAGATTTCCCTGAACAGCACCAAAGTCACCTTCTCGAAATTCAGAGATTTCTTGCGATGTCGAGAGAGACAATCCACATCCTATAGGTGTGATTTAATGAAACTCTTAATCAGGATTCCCAACACATACACCATATATTTCAAGTTTTGCAAGCAAGTTGCATACATCTTCTGCTGAACTGATCTGTCTAGGAAGTCCACTCCAAAAATCATTTGAATCAGGGACTAAGTTCTGTGCACATATATGTCCACTTGAAAGTCACTCTTTATCACAACACACAGCTTCACTGAGGGGGTTGCTCCTTCATGTTGGTAAAACGCCACAATCTCTATGGCATGTTGTTGCTGATTGTACGTCAAAGTATATGGTGAGCACACAAGAGAAGCTAGATTTTCTTGAAGTTTGATTAGGGGGTTTTCACTTTTCTCTGTAGATACAGTCAAACTTTCAGACTCAAGAATATCAGCAGTCACATTCCCATCAGACACAGTTTCAGTTCACAAATTAATGTCAGTGGTGATCTGTCCTGTAGAACAACAGTGGTCCATGGTCTGGCATGAATAGTCTTGGTCCGGAGGATGTGGGCTGAGAGAGTACTATAGTCATGGTATGAGGGTTGGGCTGCTGGAGATAAATAGTTGTGGTCCACATGAGGTTCTGCTGTAGTACTATCAGAGATTATTATGCCTTCTGTCAGTTTGTCACTATATAATCAATACTTATCTATTTTCGCATAGTATCAAAGGATTTATATAGCGTAAGCATACATTGCCGAAATAGAGCACGGCAAATGTTTTCAACGAAAATCTTTCAAACGCCGACAGCGGGATTCAAACTCACGGCGCTAAAATCATTGCAGTTTGAAGCCCAACGCGTTACCGCTACTCTTAATTAACCATTATTATAACCAACGGTATTTATATATATATATATATATATATATATATATATATATATATATAACGTAGATCTATACGACTGACATCAAGCAATTAAAATTATTCATTTTTCCAAAAACACTTCATTATTGACGGTAATTTAAAGTTAAAGTTTCTTACAAACTTTTGAACAAAGTGATTGAACATTTTTCAAAGAAATTCTACCTGAGAATCACAAAAACGCTTTTTTAAATGACGCTTGATAAAGAATGTACAAGAAAAAAATTCAATGAGATTTCGTCTGCTAAACATTTCGAGTTTTCTCGGTAAGGCCAAGCGTCTCTCATTTCTTGAAAAGAACATAAACCTTTGTTGACTTTTTATTGTACAACAACTTGTTGATTAAATAAACAATAACATCAATTGATTAACTTGAAAAAAACAAAACAAACGCTTGCTTTTCCAGTGATTATTTTTAGGGACTTGTCAACACTCGAACGTCACAGCTACTTATAGCAAATCACGTCAGTATATTCAACAGTCGGCATAATAATAACAATAGTGTTGTGTTGTGCATGTACTATGCCTAAATAGTAGTCATGGTTTGATACATAGTGCACTCGCATCCGGCTCGTGCACTATGTATCAAACCCTGACTACTATTTAGGCATAGTACATGCACAACACAACACTATTATATAAATATGGAGTCGCAATTATCGGACACGCTTTGACTTCGATATTTCTTGGAATGGTACTTTTTCCTTTAACCAATGGAACCACTTCTTCGTTTGAGACGAGGCATTTCTCTGCAATAAATAATATCCATATCAAAAATTTGAAAAACAAATTTTTATCAAACACATAAATGTGCATCTTTACTTTTTTTAACATTACATCTTAAAAATGCATGCATGATAGTCTTAAGATAGAATAACAAACATCAACATAATGAGTAATATTGTCTGTTATTTTTTTTTTTATAACAAACATCATTTAAGGCATAAACAGTCACCAAAGCTACAATTTTAAAATATATTCTAGCATTGTAAATCAAATTTATATTCAATGGAGTAAAAAGTTTGCAGAAAAGTTTGATTCACATGCGACAACATATGTGCAAGTTTTTGTGTATGAAAAAAAACCTTCTACAATAATTTTCTGTATTATATATTTAACTTGACTTTTTTATAATATAGATCTATCATTTAGTACCAAAATTACCGGTTTTGATTCATTCTTTTATCTTCATTAAAATAAAATATTCCTGTGTTTTGAAGTACAATAAAAAAATTCTTAAATAATTATCCGTATGATATATAAAACGTGCCCTTTTCATAACTTAGATCTATCATTTGATACAAAAAATACCGGTTTTGATTCATCAATTTAAGAGAATTTTGAAAAATAAAAATGCCATATTCCCTTTAAAAGATACGATTTTGTCCCAACAACTATCGGTAGATATTGTGAGAATTGAGTTAAATAGTTTTATAAATTGGTTTAGTTTATAAATTTATGATAATTAAAAATTTATGGCTATGAAAAGGATTGTATGCTTCATTAATTTTTATAAATATAAGCCATAGGACGCCCCAATCTCCAGCTGTGTTGTGTAAGCATTCCACGCGTCATTACGCTTGGGCAATCAATCGTGCCTGATAATAAATTAATATCAAAACACTAGTCTACAGGCCTCATGAAATTTGATAAACGCAAACGTATTATAACTTACCATGTCACTAATAACTTCTCGGTTTCCAATCCCATCAATTAACGGCTTTATTTGCTGAAAATATCAGTCAGAATCACACTCTCGATTTAAATTCAAAATGGCGCCGATTAAAATTGAAAGTTCTCGTAACATCTCGTGAGGTGCGAGATTTCGCCAAGAATCCTATTGAAAAGCATACAGTTGTCAATCCCGTGAGTATATACGTCCCTGCTTTCAAATACCTTAATAATGTATTTATGAGCTTCAGGAAATTGAAAGGTCGTACAAACCGGATCAGTCTTATATCGTTTATTTGTACCATGTGGATTTTGATTGACAGTAATTGACACGTGCTGAAATCTACAAGATCTTGCCCCGACTACGTTCATCATGGAATACGAGGAAAATGGATAAATTATAAATGGTTTGTCAATTCAATTCATTTTAAAATGAACAGACGTAACTATGTCAATTTTCCCCTCAAGGGGCCTCGACAAACTAAATTTATTTTGTATGTGATCACTTACAAAATGAATTTAGTTTTTATAAACTCCTGTGATCAAAACACAAAATACACGCATACAAATAATAACACTGGTTATTTTAAAAACTTTGAACAAGTAAACATGTACTTGGGAGAAGTAGAGAAGACATATTTATATCAACAAACCTGTCCAGGAGAATATTCGCAAGCCATGCATGTGGTTTGTTTATAGTAAATACGCATGCGTAATAGTATAGACGTCGGAACCACATAACACGTTTTGAGGTCAGTTTTTTGATAACATGCGTCGTACTATCTCATGGAATTCAGACCTAAACTGTTTTGCAAATATGTCTTGTTAAGAATTTATTTTTCAAAACCAAACTGATTTTTATATGAATTAAAAATTAAAGTCGTTCATCACTCGAGAGGGAAATAAGACTGGGTCACAATAATATTGAAAAGATTCCAATAAGATTCTCAGTAAATTAAACAGACATTGCAGTCTAAATTTATTTATCAAAAATGTTTGAGATAAAAAAGACCACAACACTTAAATAGAGGTAACCACTAAGACTAACCCAAATAAATAAATCTATCATTCTTAAGAAACCAATAACACTATAATTTATTTATTGGTATAAATTTAGTTGTCGCATTGTTAATACCCAATAATCTTTTTTCAAGATTTTGAAAATGAAATTGATGAATTTCAATGGAACAGTAAACTACACAAATGAAAAAGTGTAACTATCAATGAGGATTATAAACATCGGGGACTGAATATTGGTAGACTACATAAACTTAATAACTGCATTAAAGTAACATGTGTCAAAATAACTATCCATCAAAAAGAAAATGAGTTAATAAACTATTGTAAAATTAGTATCTTCTTTTATCGGTTTTTATATCTATGGAAGTCTTATATGTTTGAAAATCTCTCGTATCCATGACCGGTTTAGAAGTGCTAGGCCGAATGTATTTCATATGAATCAAATTGAACCCAAAGATGAAAGATTTATTTTCTACGATTCTTTTTTTGCCAATCTTAATCGGATTTCTTTTTTTAAAAATCTTTAGATTTCCTCTAAAACTATTACGCACATACACATAACAAGACAATTGTTTCAAAACTTGGTGTACCTGTAGTGGACATTTATTGCTTATTATAATTTGTCTCTATTATATCCTCTTACTAATGATGCTTTGTAGAAATTTTGATGGAAATAGATTTATTGTTTTTAAAAATAAGAAAGAAATTTATTTATAACTGCAACAATTCACAGACTAGTCGAGAGTCAGACGACATTACTTTAGAAATACTTATACTCCTTTTATCTCGGGTAAGCTAAAAAAATGATGAAATGACAATAATATTTTACTTGCAACGATGTTACACTACATGTAGCTTTACATTTGAATGGTATAGAAACCTACCTCCAATATCAACCACAACATATTCGTTTCTTTTCATTAGATAAAGCTGGTTTTCGAGATGCATATGCTGACAGTAAACTAAGGCTGCTTCTTCCTCAAAAGCAAGAGTAAGTTGATTTACGTTTATTCCAGCCTACAGGAATATCAAAAAATTGTTTAATAACCTTTTAGAGAAACGAGTATTTTTAAAATGTTTTATTTGAAATTACTTGGAACCCCAGGTGAGGTTTATAATGAGGGCCTCTGCGGATGTATTGCCATAAACAAATGTTGTTTGTAAAATCGAGTACGTGAAAATGTGTTATTTTCAGCACAACAATAAAACAGGTCTCAAACGTAGCTTTGCTCTGATTTCTATATGCCATTGCTTAAGTCTTACCAAGAGTTAGGTTTATCTTACTTTTATCGCTGCTTCGCGCATAAACATTTTGACCCCATCACCACAACGTGCCGATACTACGAGTACAAAATCAATATCGCTTTTAGAAATTTGAATGTGATCTAAGCCTTCATTCATTGCTTTTAGTAATGAGTCTGTCAAATGCTCAATGATAATGGAAATTATCATCATTGCTCTTATCGGTTTTCCAGAAAGATCTTGTATAATAAAGTCTCGATGCAGCTTCTGCAAAATACAAAAATTAATGAAAGAAGAGTTTTGACATACTTTGCTTTAATGCTCGGTTCTGTTTGTTTTATGAATAAAAATTATTGTCATATATAAGATAAAATATGGGTTTTTTTTTCAAAGCTGACATTGATCTTTAGCATTTTGGTTTAAAATATTCAAATACAATTTCATCCAAGGATTCAAAAGTTTGGCAGCATTGAACAGGTTAAATCACAAGAAACCCTGTTTAATATCATATCAAATTTACTTACATCTTTTTCATGTAGCATCATTGTAAGGTTCTGAAAGTAATAATAGTCACCGCATTTTTCTTTTTTAACGTTCTCCGCTTCATCATCTGATTGTAAATCTTTTTCTGTCATTTTAGTGTAAATATTTTCTGCCTCATATCCAAAGGCGCAAAAGGATTGATCTGGGTTCAAGAGTAAAGTCATTGGAGTTTTTCTTGACATAAAATAATCGAAGTTCTTTGGTGCATTTACTCTGACTGTACTCCATTCGTATTGCAACGAAAAAGCACTTTCTGAATGGGTAGCTCCAATATCGAACGCAGCGACTGCAACTTTAGTAGATTTTGATTGTATTTGTTCAAAACTTTCCTACGCCAAAAAAAGGCACTCAATTAATAAAATCACATATTTATGTAATCAAAAGAACGAATAATATCAAACCGTAAATAAGCATATTCTTCCCTTTTCAAAAAAGAATAAAAACGAAAGTAATCAAGAATGCTAAGTTCATATGATTAACTATAAAAAATTACACTTTGGGATTTAATAAAGATTTAATCAAACTCGCCAAAATATAAAATTACAAATGTGTCTTGTTTGAGAGTTATTTTTCTGAATTTCTTAAGCAATAATACTACCACATTTTGAAATTCGTTTCTATTAGTCTCTAAGAAATTATTCTAAGATAGGATTAATTGCGATACTAGTCAGTAAAAATAAAAAGATAAAACCTCAATAATCCTAAAATATAATAAAATAACTATTGTAATTTCTGCAAATCATTTTTTTTCAAAATTGCTTTTTAAGATCGATTTTATGCAAGAATCATATTTTAATGACGACGCATAGATTTCGATTTTCTTCATTGATTTCATTTTGATAGAGCTTGATAAGTAAAAAAGGCTTTCACTATATATTCAGCTCTTGCCAAGGTACTCGAGGGTAAAATGGCAAATTGGCATTTTCAAGCTTATTTAAAACTCTATCATGAAAAATAGCAACAATTTCGGATTTCCAAAAAAGAATATTTTATGACGAAAAATTGTCATTTTTTAGATTAAAATAGACTGTAGAGAAATCAAAATTTTTGAAATGTTTTTACGGTAAAAAGGACAATTTTTTGCATTTGTTTTTTAAAATTCGATTTGAATATAATTACTGGATGTTTTCTGACGTACTATTAGTATTATGACTGCAATTTATAGTTTTGAAATAAAAATTTAGATCCGTTGTGATGGTTACATATGCAAGCTGAATAATTACAAGAGGCCCATGGGCCACATCGCTCACCTGAGGAACAATAGGTATGATAAAATCAGCTCAGTGGAGTTATCATACAAACTATCTGGACAATGTACAATAATTCATGTAAATCCTGTATAAATAAAATCCATTTTTCCCTGGATATTCTTATGTTTATAATCATTAGTCCCTTTTCTAACAGGATGATTTTATAGTCATATCATATGTTGAGTATTGCAGTTCTAAAAAAGATCCCTAACAATAGTTTATATATGGGATATAAACGTACATCAAACTCTAAACCTTCTCGTGAGGCCAAAGTCTTAACAATTATAAAGAATCATCTGGCTGATTAGTTTCTGAGAAGATTTTTAAAGATTTACCCTATATATTCCTTTGTTAAACTTTGAACCCCCCCCCCCCCCATTGTGACCCCACCCTACCCCTGGGGATCATTATCTTCACAACTTTGAATCTACGCTACCTTAGGATGCTTTCACACAAGTTCCAGCTTTCCTGGCTGATTAGTTTCTGAGAAGAAGATTTTTAAAGATGACTGTTTATTACTATGTAAAACATCGACCTTCCATTGTGGCCCAAACCTACCCCCAGGGGTCATGATTTTCACAAATTTGAATCTACACTACCTGAGGATGCTTCCACACAAGTTATAGCTTTCCTGGCTAATTAGTTTCTGAGAAGAAGATTTTTAAAGATTTACTGTATATATATCATATGTTAAACTTCGATCCCCCATTGTGGCCCAACCCTAACCCCGGGGGTCATGATTTTCACAACTTTGAATTAACACTACCTGACAATGCATCCACACAAGTGTCAGCTTTCCTGGCTGATTAGTTTCTGAGAAGAAGATTTTTAAAGATTTACTGTATATATTCCTATGTAAAACGTCGATCTCCAATTGTGGCCCCACCCTACACCCGGGGGTCATGATTTTCACAAATTTGAATCTTCACTACATAAGGATGCATCCACACAAGTGTCAGCTTTCCTGGCCATTTAGTTTCTGAGAAGAAGATTTTTAAAGATTTACTTTTTATATTCATATGTTAAACTTCGACCCTCCATTATGGCCCCACCCTACCCCCAGGGGTCATGATTTTCACATCTTGAATCTACACTACCTGAGGATGCTTCCACACAAGTTTTAGCTTTCCTGGCCGATTAGTTTCTGAGAAGAGGATTTCTAAAGATTTACTCTATATATTCATTTGTTAAACTTCGACCCCCCATTGTGGCCCAATCCTCAGGTGAGTTAAAAAGGTTAAGTTTACAATTCAATAAGTTTGAAAATTTTCGTAATAAATATTGACAATTTTTTTTACTTTTTAAAGTGCTAAGCATAGCTCAGCGCTTTATTGTCGTTAGACTTCACCTTACGGTGCATCGAATAACCGCCCCCTCTAAGCAAAAGTATACATCATTTAAACTGGTTAAGGAACCAGTTTCAGGGGTTTATGCACATAACTGCACGGGCTATTGTGATTCTAATTTACGGGCTATTGTGAAATTAATGTACGGGGCTTACATACATCATTGCAGGGACTGTCATGCAGTGATGAGGAAATATAGTGCGTATACATTAGCTGAAATGCTATATACATATATCTGTTATATACATACAGAAGCTGGGTTAGCGCTTTTCAGTACTATCAGTACTTTGATTTAATCTTTAGCTTTTAAGATCTGTGTACAAACATAGAATTGTGAGCAAATCTTTGTATCTTGCTTATAATTCGAAGCTTAACACTCAAATATGGTTAATAAATAGAAATTGTAAACAATTAAACACGAGAAACATGCACTACATGTATAACAAATAAAGAACACAATTTATTTTTTCGAAATTAATCATATATATACATGTATATACCTACATATTTCCGTAAGCGATATCAAACTCTATTTAAACTGAATAAACTAGAGAAAATGCCGAGCATCTCAACAAAAACCTATTGCATTAATCTACCATTACGCAAAAGATAATGCCGAATTACCGATAGAATGAATTGTATTTCAGTACTCCTACATCAGATTTTGCTTAATTTGCGCAGGTAAACAGTTAACGTAACTGTTTGATTTACCGAAGTCTCTGTTTGATTTGATACGTAAAAATCACGAAATACAGACGACAGTTTCCAGGTTACAAAGCATAAATAATGAAAACGAAACGAAAATCAGAACAAGCTAACATCAACGTCATGTGTAAAAACTGTCAACGCATTGAAATATTTAGCCTCAATTTACTTCACAAAATCGGCACCAATATATTTTTCATGTTTCAAAAATTTCCCTTCATACGCGAACTGTTGCACAACAAGCAAATTCATCATAGTCAGATCGACCCTTTTTCGTATAATGTCATGGCTGCTTTAAACAAAGAACCTCGTTTTAGAAGTATGGAATACGAGTCTTGGTAAAATGGGTACGCAAACCCGGGTCGTGGCAAAATAAAAGCCGGGGCAGATCGGCAATCATCAATTCCAAATACGCATTATTTTGCAGCAATATTTACAGCAAATACAAATATACTGGTCCATCAAATATCCTGAGATTTTAATGAGATTGGCAGATTAATAACTGCCAATCTTTTGTTTTGCCCAGGCCAAGTCTTGTCTACCCATTTTACCGGATGCCGAATCCGAAGCTATTGAACTGATTGAAACACGCCTTTCCTTTATTATTATTTTCGTAATAACTCAGATTTGAAACAGAATTAGACCTTAATTTTTGCAATTTATATTTTCCTTCCCATAAGGATAATTTATGCTAAACTACGTTGAATTGGAATCAGTAGTTCTTAAGAAGAAGATTTTTAAAAATGCACCCCCCTTTTTCTACAGTTTCAAGGTTTTTCTCCGCTTTGAATACAGATCGGACTTTTATTTCTGCAATTTATATTTGCCCTCCCATCAGGACGCTTTGTGCCAAATTTGGTTGAAATTGGATAAGCGGTTTTAGAGAAGAAGTTCAAAATGTAAAAAGTTTACAGACGGACGGACGGACGGACGGACAGACGGACGGCGGACAAAAAGTGATCAGAATAGCTCACTTGAGCTTTCAGCTCAGGTGAGCTAATAAAAAAAATGATTGTTTTTAGGCATCTTATTCTTAGTCTTATTCATATCAAAAATATTATAATTCTGTATTCGATTGGAAAGAAAAACTATGCCCTAAACCATGTCCCAAACGCTTAAAGAGGTTAAAAAAAACCATTTAATTATTCTCTAAAAAAAATGCGGTTTGTTTGTAACTCTTTGGAGTAAATGTTTTAGCGTGCGTTGTATAACAGTGCTTCTTGTGATATTTGATAAAAATTAAGGTTTTTTCAAAAAGCAAACAAAAAATTTTTAAGGTCGAATGCTACACCAACATTTTATGTTATGGGACGTTAAAGTAACATTTCTAAAACATGATTTCGCTTTTCAAAGAAGGATACATTTCTACAGCTTTTAATTTTTTCACGAATTTTTCTGTATTTTTTATGAGAAAGTGAAATATATTTTTAAAATTTGGTGCAAATATATGCATGACATTGATATCTAATTTAAAAGAAAATATATTTTACTTCTGAAGAAGAAAGTATCTTTTGAAAAACATTGCATGATTTTGCTAGATTGTCAACTTTCTACATCGAATCCTATTATGACGTCAGCAAGCCCGCGAGCCATACTTTGGTACAGTTTTCAATTTTCCTTAGCGAATAATTATATCTATTATCTTTAAAAATGAAGTGTTTAAAAAATACTTATAAAAAGTGCTAGATGGTCCTCATCATTTTTAAACAATATTAATTTCAATGAAGAAAAGAACTCTATGTAAATATACAGTAAATATTCAATCATTCAATCTAAAACGTTCATGATTTTTTTACTAATTGGTTATTGAAATCCAAGATCGTAATTAAAATTGTTGGATATAATTGCTTATTTCTTGACCAATAAGCATCCTTTAATAAAAGTTGGTTTTTGATTAAATGAAATCAAAAATTACTTTACTTTACAATGCATAGAGACAGGTACCTGTTGTATTTCTTTTGGAGATAGTTTTTTGATTCTGACGAATTTCAAACGTGTATCATCCAATGCTGCTTCCACTTTGTTTTTTGAGATATGTTCTGATAAAATGTTTTAATTATACTGTCATATATTATACTTGTTATATAAACAGTAACTATATCAGTAGACAATAACAATTCGCCAATTTAAAAACAGCAACAACAACAACAAAACAGCTTATGTGACAATGATGCATAAGGTGGAACTTTACGAATAATGAATCATTTTGTATAAATATGAATGAAGAAGAAATAATTTACAACTCAAACAAAGTTCGTTGCATAGCAAATATTAGGGAGCGAACATTTTTGGATAAATATTAATATATTTTGATAAGATATGATAGATATACCTCTAGTAAATTTATTTATTAAAAAGGGACTTAAAAATATATTTTAAGGATAAGCATATAGCAATTTTAGACTTAGCGTGATATTAACAATATACAAATTGCACATCTAAATTTTAATATGATACACATGTAGCCCCTGTATATTGATGGAAGTTTTTGTTTGGTATACCAGTAATTAAAACACACTGAAATAAACTAACCTGATGATTTTTTCTAGCGTAATAAAAACCTTTTTGTTCACTCTGCATTATGCAAAAAAAAAAAAAAAACATTGTTTATATCATTTAGTATGTTTTAGAGGTGTCAGTTTTTAACAAGTTAAATGTTTATTCGGTCGGAACGATTGTAACCGGCTAAAGATAAGGTAGTTTTAAGAGATTAAAATGTATTATTAACGTATTCTTTTATTTACAAAGTTGAGTTTGTTATTTCGAAACTAATCAAAATAAATTGAAGACACTTATCATATACAGTGTACCTATTTCATTGTAAAGGTACTAAAAGCTATCGGGCTGTTTAAAAATAGATCTAGATCTTGTCACATACTTTATTATAGAATTCAAGAACAATACTTTTCCAAGTAATCTAGACAAGTATATGTATAACAATGTTGTAAAGAAGACTGACGCTATATCAGAAATAATCTTTACAATGATATGTACGCCGTTATTTTTAGATGCAAAATGTTTGGTGTATAATGATCATGTAACTCTATGCAAAATATCAAATACTATTAGTTGTTTTATAGATGGTGATGATGATGATGATGGAATATGATTTAAACAAAAGATAAAATTATTCTTCTAATGTGCATATCAGTATATAAATGATAAATGACCAATACCAATGACATGATATTATAAAGACTCAATCATACACTGTAAGATCATATTATCGATAGTTTTGTTTTGAGTATAGAATAGTGAAAGTATATTAAATAAGTCGTGTAAATGAATACAGTGACAATATTCATTTCTCAATCTAATACGATTTTATAAATTTATCTTAAGAAACAATTGTGCAATGATCCTGGGTTGTGACGAAACTAGTTGTCCATTGGAACAGGGGAAAATATCCCCATGTACCATAATCAAAGCACTCCAGTATCTAGTTAGTTAGGTTCAATTAAACCAACATGCTATAGAAGAAATGGGCTTTTTAGTTCTTATCTGTGGTTTGATTTTTATCCTCTTATTAATTTTCTTTGCTTGACAAACAAATTGTGAACAAGGGCGTATAATACTAACTCTGATCGACACGTAGTATAGTTAAACTGCCTTACATAAAAAAAATCTTACAATTTACAGGGCACCAAAACCTGCGCTAGGTTCAGACTGATTGACTGTTTGGAGCGTTTGATCAGCTGTTCTAACACGCTATCAAAACAACCATTTCAATCACACTGAGTTCGTTTCCCTTTTTTGTATTAATCAAATGCTTTTCATTGATAATGTTAAAGTGAGAATTTCAAAACATGTTCCGATAAGAATTGTTACATTATACCTTCTTCTGATTTCTTGCTATCGCACGTTTCTTCGATAATTCGCATATTTTCTTCCGGCTCATGTGTTTCTTCGTTAATATTTCTTCTGCAGTAAGTGAATTCTAGAACATCAGGAGAAATTATTACTTAATTTATCTCATTCCTAATGAGCTTATTGTCTTAATTTTGATGATAGTTTTCATACATTCTTTCAATTTTTTAAATAAATTTAAACGTCTATTAGATAAAATATGATTACAAACATTATCGGTCTTATACTTTTGACCCTCTTTGAATAAAAATGCATATGAAGTTTAATAATTTGTTCATTTGCAACGGATTGCATCAACATCTGCTTTCATTTATCATATCATTATCATATTTTAATAATGCTGTATTATTGAATGCAAAAACAACTCATTCTTACTTTTTCTTTTGTAGACACAAAACATAATAACAATAAATATGCATATGGGACTAAGTACTCCACAAAGTATTACAGCCAAGACTTCTTCATTTGTTTCATCCTCTATATTCTCATAGTTGGTTGTTGAACTGTTTTATAATAAATGAAACATAATAATTATTCATAGCAGAAAAGAAACATTTTCATCCAAAAGTGGATTTGGTAAATATTTAAAACCTAAGAAACAGAAGATTTGGTTCACTAAGATTACTGATAACAAAACTATTTTTCTTCAAAATAAACCAATTATTCTACAGCTGGGGGGATTATTTCACTATAATAATAACCCTTGGTCATTGTTCTACATGGGTCATTTTTCTTCTTTACACCGGTGTAACGTAGAATAATGACCCCCGTAGAATATTGACCGGGGGTCATTTTTCGACGTAGAATAAAGAACCCCTCGGTCATTATTCTACGCAGAAAAATGACCCCCCCCCTCCCCGGTTATTATTCTACGTAGAAAAATGACCCTTTTGCCTGAAAAATAAGTGTCATTTTCATAAAAATGAGAACATTTTACATCAATAAAAGTGACCCTTGTAGAATAATGACTCTTTACAAAATTATGTTTATTGGCGATGAAAGAGTAGACTCGATATTGTTCATGAATTATACTTGCATTGACTCCCCCCCCCCCCCCCCCCCCACTACAAACTGCTGGGTATGCAAGTGCATCAACCAGAATTAATGATAAAACCAAAATTATGAAGTTAGGCACTATAAGTTTATAACCAAGCTGAAGTCAGCAGGCACTAACAGCAGCCAATACGCAAGTAGAAGTTATCAGAAGGAAAATCGTCAAAGTACTGAGAGAATATATTTTACTTTATCATTGGCATACTTTAATAATATAACATCAAGATGATTAATGCATCAATAGTTTGTATAAGCATTGACAACTTTGGATGCAGTAACGATCTTGAGATCAAATAATCAAGGGGTATATAAACCCCTAATATGAGCCCGAACCCCTTATTAACGCTTTTAGAAACAATCTCTTCTTATTATAATCGATCAGTGTCTATGATCTATTTAAGATTTACTATAGTCTGGTACTCTTCACACATTTGCTCTAAAAGAATAAAGTTTATTCATGATCACAAATACATTATAACAAATGTTTAGAATATCGATGTTCATGTATTACGTAGAAGAAAACAAAATAACGTAAAATGATTTTTTAAAAATTACTTTCCCCCAGAAATGTTAATAAGAAGTATTCCTACGTTAGTCACCTTAGTCTTTTTGCATAAAAATGTATACATGTATCATACTTCGATTGACAATGAATATTGCTTATATTATAACAACAATTATTCTTTCATGATTGTTCTTCGTTAATTTTCACACAGTATCCTCATTGTATATGTTTGTTTTTCTTTATTTGCGTCATTTCCCGCCATATGTCGACGAGAGAATTGACGTAGCTGTTAAAAAATCAATTTGTGGCAATGTAAGAGTGTTTTGTGTATGCTTGCTAAGGATATGAAAAACTAGGTACAGCGATTAACTTACAAGTTTGATGTTTTTAACATCACAATCAGTTGAACAGAGTAAACTCGTAATTTAAATACGGGGTAACCAATTTCTATTCTTGTTTACAGCGGGGGTCTTTTTCTACAGGGGTAAGAAAAGTAACCCCTGGGTTTTTTTTCTTCAGAAAAATTCAATTATTCTTCAGCAAGGGGGGGGGGGGTCATTATTCTACGTCGAAAAATGACCCCTGGTCATTATTCTACAGGAGTCATTATTCTTGATTATACCGGCTCAAAGATGTTGTAATTAGGTCTTTCCACCTTTCAGGTGAAAGACCTTTTGTATTCCTTATGTTTTTAGGTCTTTCCACCTTTCAGGTGAAAGACCTTTTGTATTTCTTATGTTTTTTATTATTTTTTTTCTTCTCTTTTTTATGGTACCAAATGACCCTTTGCGTGATCACTCCCAGAACTTACAAAGTTATTGCCCTTTGTGTACGAAGTAATTGTTATCGCTACCCCTCTGAAACCATGAGAGATAGAGACTTGGAACTTTTAACAATGCCTTCATTACACTTAGAGGGTTATCAATCTATTCATACCGAAATGATCTGAGGCCCCCTTCTAGTAGTTATTGCCCCTGAAAGTATTTACATTTCTATAAAATCACTTTCAACTTTTTTATTATTTGTCATAGAGACTTCGGACCACTTGGGATGGAAGCGTCTACCTTGGCCAAACAAAATGACATAAAGGTCAAAGGTCAAAGTCATTTGGAAATCCGTTAATTAATGAGTTTTTAGATCTCTTTTGTTTAGTGTGTTAGAGAAAAACTTTTTCATGGATGCAAGAGGACATCTTAAGACATTTTTAAAATATAGCCCCTTGGCTCCTTCCTTTAAAGAGTTACAGAGTTATTGCCCCTATTGTACAAAATGCTTGTTATCGGTACTCCTCATTAACCGTAAGAGATAGAGACTTGGAACTTTTACCAATGTCTTCAGTACACTTAGAGGGTTCTTCAATCTATTCATACCGAAAGAATTTGAGGCCCCCTTTTAGCAGTTATTGCCCCTGAAAGTATATACATTTCCATAAAATCACTTCCAACCTTTTTATTACGGACCACTTGGGATGGAAGCGTCTACCTTGGCCAAACAAAATGACATAAAGGTCAAAGGTCAAGGTCATTTGGAAATCTCTAAATTAATGAGTTTTTAGATATCTTTTGTTTAGGCGGGTAGAGAAAAACTTGTTCATGGAGGTGGTAGGACATCATAAGACATTTCAAAATACAACCTTTTGACCTTTACCATGTAACAATTATAGAGTGTACAAAATGCTTGTTATCGCTACTCCTCATTAACCGTTAGAGATAGAGTCTTGAAACTTTTACTAATGTATTCAGAACACTTAGACTCCCCTTTAATCTATTCATACTGAAAGGGTCCAAAGTCCCTTTCTAGCAGTTATTACCCCTGAAAGTTTCGAACAATCAATAAAAACACAAATAACTTTTGAATCAATAATCATAGATAGATCGGACCACTTGGTAAAGAAGCGTCTTCCTTGTCAGATCAAAATGACATAAAGGTCAAAGGTCAAGGTCAAGCAATACAAAAATTGCAAACTTAATCGTTTGACACTTTTATTATGAAGTAACGCAGAAAAAATACTTTATTCTATTAAAGCAATCTTATTTCAAACATAAAAAACAATGAAGTGGAAAGACCTCTAATTGTTCGAGAACAATTAGTCTACTAGTTTATTAATATTTTTTTTCTTCTCTTTTTTTCCAGGGACAGCTTTTTTATTTCAAGATATATTGAATTAATTTTTTCTTTATGTTATTGGCCATTAAAAGTTATGGTACCAAATGACCCTTTGCTTGATAACTCCCAGAACTTACAAAGTTATTGCCCTTGGGTACGAAAAGCTTGTTATCGCTACTCCTCTGAAACCATAATATAGAAACTTGGAACTTTTACCAATGTCTTCGGTACACTTAGAGGATTCTCCAATCTATTCATACCGAAAGGATCTGAGCCCCCTTTCTAGTAGTTATTGCCCCTGAAAGTATTTACATTTCCATAAAATCACTTCTAACTTTTTTATTACTTATCATAGAGACTTAGGACCACCTGGGATGGAAGCGTCTACCTAGGCCAAACAAAATGACATAAAGGTAAAAGGTCAAGGTCATTTGGAAATCTCTTAATTAATGAGTTTTTAAATCTCTTTTGTTTAGGGAGGTAGAGAAAAACTTTTTCATAGATGTATTAGGACATATCAAGACATTTCAAAATATAACCCTTTGACCCTTACCATGTAACAATTATAGAGTTATTACCCCTATTGTACAAAATGCTTGTTATCGCTACTCCTCATTAACCGTTAGAGATAGAAACTTGGAACTTTTACTAAAGTATTCAGTACACTTAGACGCTCCTTCAATCTATTCATACCGACAGGGTCCAGAGTCCCTTTCTAGCAGTTATTGCCCCTGAAAGTTTCAAACATTCAATAAAAACACAAATAACTTTTGAATCAGTAATCATAGATACATCGGACCACTTGGTATTGAAGCGTCTGCCTTGTCAAATCAAAATGACATAAAGGTCAAAGGTCAAGGTCAAGCAATAAAAAATTGCAAACTTATAAGTTTGACACTTTTTTATGAACTAACGCAGAAAAAAATACTTTATTCTATTGAAGCAATCTTATTTCAAACATAAAACACAATGAGGTGGAAAGACCTCTAATTGTTCGAGAACAATTAGTCTACTAGTATTCTACTTGTACCACGTACTACACACGAAAGATAAAGTTACTACATCCGTATTGTAGTCATTTAATGTGATTAAATTGTCAAGAAATGCACAGAAAAGGCACCGTGGAGTTACTTTGTTCACGAAACTATTCAAAGATACATGTGTTACATATGAATCAACCATAAATTCCCATCATAAAACACAAACTATACAAATTCTGAAAAATAAAGAAAGCCAGAACGAGTACAGGTTCAGTCTAAAGGGATCAATCCTTTTCTGCTTAAGATCTAGCGGATTTCAAAATTGAGAATAGGTTTATTTAAAAATAAAGTATAATATATGTTTTATCTTTTCCCTAAATCATTGTTTATACCAGTACCTGGGGATTTTTTTTTTACATGCAAACTAAATAAGTAAAAATCATTCCTTATTTTATATACCATTTATCAAGAAGTTTAATTCACTTTAAAAGCAGACATAATTTTATCCTTTTTAAAGAAAAGAACATGTTCTATATGCTTCCATTATATTATGTCTGACATAAAATCATAGTTACATACCTTTTACAAGTTTGATCGGCATGGAAACATCCATTACTAATAAGTGTACAACTTGGGTCTGTAAAAAATAAATGAATTATGATTTTTCTAATTCTATTAATAAAAAAAATGAATCATGTTATTTATAATTATGTATTCACTGAAGTAAACATTTTTATAGAAGTAAATAAATTAAGCCAAATTGGAATTTTAATAAATAGCTTATTATTAATCAATTTGAATGATTGCACACCTTTTCATTTATTTCATTCAACAGTGATTGTCATACAAAGTGACGACAATCATACCACAAAACGGTACAAATTTTGAGGAGCATGGTTTCAAAGTATAGTAAAAACAATATGTTTCAAAATTGATGTAGGTTCTTTTTATTAATAGGAAAAGAGAGCGGTCAATAGTGTATGTTGATTACAGGTACAATTATACCACAGACGTCTATGTAATTATATAGTAAAAGTAAAATTATTTGGGGGACCGAGCCCTCCCTTCTAAAGCCCTATTTTCGTTTATAATCAACTTTGTTAGTCTTTTCAAACGTTATAATATGATTTTGTAAATATCTTAACTTCCTTTAGATAGGATTTTATAAAAGCATAATTCAAGATTTTAAAACATTGTTTTGATGGAGTTAAAATAACTCTGAAGAGAAATTGATTTTATAATATATAATTGTGTGGATCCTGAGGTCCACGCAGAAAATATATAAGCGAGGTTAAACCGGATGCTATGGGGAAATTTCAGCCTGCACATGAGCTAGCCTGGTTCCTGTGCGTAATGGGTAGTTCAGGGAACCAGGCTAGCACACGTTTATTTGAATCGGGATCAGGATTTCGTTGCATATGCACACATAAGTTCAAAGGCGCTGTAATTGTAAAGTTGTCGGTAACAGTACAGAAACAAAGTATTCCTTTTAAAGAAATGATTGGCATGTGATATGAACTATCAGTATTATGAAATAATTAAGTTAATGTTATGCCGAAACTACAACATGCATCAAATAGCATAATTTGCAATGTTTTGTTGTTTTCCGAATACACGTGTAACTTAATTTTACTTTTATAGTAGGCGAGGCTAGTGTACTTCCCGATTAAATTATTTAAGCATTTAAGATTATGTCAATGTATACAAGTTCTAAATCTCATGAAAAATGCATCAAAATATGAAATTTTTAATTAACACAAAACTATCACTGCATAGTGAACAAAGTAGTGCGAATCGTAATATGTTCGCAAATAGTAGAATTCACCGAATGCCTGATACTATACATGCAAACCTGTCATAGATAGGTCATAATTATTTTAGAAGTATGAAACCTTTAAATTCTGAGATAAAAAGTCAGGGCTATATACGTAATACAACGTAGAAATTTAGTGGTTAAAAGCAGAGGGCTAGAGTCGGTGGAATCTCTGATAATCTTAAGGCTTTCACGTCTTCGTTGGAAACACATGCAAATGGTCCACGTATTGTAGTCCTTTTTTAAAGGACAGCAACTTGTATATAATTTATACGAGTATATTTACCTCTGTGAACAATGACAGAACTCACGACTTGCTACAAAGCACCCATGACATTAAAGAAGGTCAGTGTGGTGGAAGCAATCAGATGAGAATTCATTCTTAAAATGGCAAAAGTCCCATCAAAGTCATGGGCAGTGGTAGATTCAGAGCTTTGGGTTATGTATTTGGTGAGGGACGTCATACTTCTCCAATTTTAGGGCTTTATGGTGTTTACAAGTGCTATGCTATCAATTTGTAAGGGTTTTCCATCACAAACCCACGTTCATATTCACATGTGTGTATAAAATGTGGACATGAGCAGCTCATGTTGTACTGTCTAATGTCAGCACATCCATGCAGTCAAATTTCAGACAACTATCATAGGGTACATTTGACCCCTAATCAGAAATATCTTAATAAAGAAATGTTCCCTATTTTCTACATATTGTATCTTTATACTGCAATTGTGTTTCAAACTATTTCTGGAACAAAAATGCACAAAAAGTAACTAATAAATCTCTTTTTGTCACTATAAAACCCATTTCGCCGCAAGGAAATATTTTCTATCACTTGATAATCTGCTTTGTAAATATTCACACTTATCACGGCGATGAGCGAAATATCTATCTTGTTAAGGTCAAACAATTCACTTTTCAATTAGAAATTTCTTTTGATGTATGATCTATTCAATTAGTGTCAGGTCATCAGATTAAGCCCATTTTGTCTGTACCCACGCTATACATATCTTTTTGTCAAGAGGCCCTCGCAAGGGAATCCTTTCTTATTTTTATTGATATGATAAGTAATTAACCTGTAATGTACCTCACCTGGACCAAGTCGATTTTTGTCCCAAGATCCCAGCGCGTCACTTTATGCTGGATCTTCGAGGAATAAACATCATTACCTTATATCGACTCAATTATTAATTACAGGTAGGATATTATTATATGTATATTTTTATATACATTTTTATTACGATTACTTATCTTTTTAAAAGGGTAAAACATTCAATTTTTCTTGTCATAGAATTTTATAATGTCTTTAAATTACATTCATATACATGTATATTACATGCTATGATATGAAAGTATTGTTAGTCGGAAATATTAACTTGCATATTTATTTTCTTAATCATTTTATGTTCATAATCTTTTTTCCTCCTGTTCCTGATATTTTGTTATTTGATTACTGCTTGATTTTCTTACGTGTCAATTATTACTGTTTCCCGCTTTTCATTACAATCAGTGTTAAAGCGTCTTCCGGAATCACCACGTGATTGGTTCTAAATCTAATCATTGTTTACACTTTCGCTCAAGAGGAAATGCGGGTTTTACAAATCTTTTTCGAGTATGCATGTTTCACTAAGTTCAATCGATTGTTCTCAAATTATAATGTAAGTGTTTAACATGAAACGTTTTACCTACGGGTTCTTTTATTTGAATTTGAGATCTATATTGACTTTAATTCACTTTACATTTTTATTCGACTCGTCAACATAGCCGAGTACATGTGTACTCGCGCTAATAATACATGTAGGTTTATCGCTTGCTTCTAAACATAGCTGACTCTTCAGTAATTGTGGTCCTCATCATAGCTAAGCGCTCTCTCCACTTTAGTTAATTTCCCCCATTTATTTGATATTTTTATTTGTTATCATATGATAGTTACGTACTTATAAAAGCATTAACGTGTCAATATTCACTTATAGCATGTGTATATGTTACAAAGACTCATTTTATTCTGGTCCTTTTTATGTTGCATCTCTATACATATTTTGTAAAGACTGATTGTCTATATTCACTTAGCATGTGTGTATGTTACAATTGTGTTAGATTATGCAAAGACTCATTTTTATGTGGTCCTTTTTATGTTGCATCGCTATGCATATTTTTAAAGACTCATTGTTTAGTACTCTGTTTTATTTGTTATTGTTTTTATCATTTGTTTATAAATAATAACTTTATGCTAGATCTTCGAGGAATAAACATCATTACCTTATATCGACTCAATTATTAATTACAGAACACCAAACCAACAACCACATCCCAAGCACGAAACCATTTCGTGACACAACGTTTAAAACCAATGATAGATCTACGAACCATAAATTTTACGAATTTGCCCGCTAAGCTGCATTTTTATTATGAAGAAAAGCTAGAAGATAGTTCAAAAAAAAATCCTAAATTTTACTACAGCATTCTTATAAAAAAAGAAATCTCAAAAACCTATTATGGAAAATATATGGTGTAAGGAATTCCAAGTAGACAAGTACTATTTTAATGTAATTTACAAGAACAAGATTCAGTCATTATTTGATAAATCTGTATCAGAGTTTAATAATAAATTACTTCAGAACCTGTTGACCACAAATCTGTCGGTTAGTATATGGGATGAAAACATTAATGGGAATTGCAAGATGCCAGAACATATAAAACAATTGATATTTCAATGTTACTTGCTAACGCCACTTTGGCGGAAAATTTTATATATACTAAATATTGATGTTACATGGAATTTGTTTTTAATGCGCTAATGCAATTGTATCTAATTGTAAATAAGTCAAAATGTATAAATTTAAACTTATTAATAAGCATTCTAGAAAAGTTATCCAATAGTATACGATAACTGAAATACTGTAAAACGTACTATTATAAGTAATATGTTATGTATAAGAGGGAGACCTGCCCCTCTTCACATATATGCGGTAGGCAATTTGGGACTGTGGATGTTGATGCTAGTCCTGCCGCATATTTGCTTAATGTTCTGATTGGGTTGTTCTATATACATGTATATATGTATATCTATTACTAAAAAATCTATTGTAAGTATAGAATGTATTATTATAGACAATGAAGGCAAATGTAAAATGTTAATCTATGTTTTATTTTGTTGGCGAACGTGGCCACGGCCTTAGGACTGCCGTATGTAAAATGGCTAGCCCTATCATTAAAACATTACATTATGCATTACATTATAGATTACAGTATGCATTACATTATACATTACATTATGTGTTACATTATACATTACATTATGAATGTCAACCATTGATGACCATTATATCATCCATCACTCATTATGCAACATTAAGACAATTAGTCAACATTATACATTAAAGCATCATGCTCATTATACATTATGACATTATACATTACATTATTGGCTAAATGATTTTGAAAGATAGACAAAACAATACTGGTACTGGGAACAGATACTCAGTATCATTTTGCTATCAAATCTATAAAACCAAAAGCGTCGCGAAAAATCGCCGATAGACAAAACAATACTGGTACTGGGAACAGATACTCAGTATTATTTGCTATCAAATCTATAAAACCAAAAGTGTCGCGAAAATTCGCAAAGAATTGAAATTACAATGTCCAAGTAACACCAGTATTTCTTCCAAGGCCGTGACGATGACAGGATCTCAGGACTGAGGTGTCCTCCCGTCTTTGCAAAGTTCAACACACAGTGTCTAATATAATAACAGACAATCATCTATTGGAGTATTCTGGTAGGAATCTGAAAATATAAATAAAACTACGGCAGAAAGCGTTATTAAAAATGTACAAACGTAGTAGTTTTAATATTGACTATTATTAGAACGTGGCGTGGGTGGGTGGGATTTTTCTTCACTCAGTCTACCCAGCTGATCTGTTTACAACCGTTGTAGAATGTGACGCAATGAGAAAAAAGTATGACGTCACAATGTATACGGGGAATGAAATTTCCCAGATTTATTTATAGTACAGTTAGGTTTGTTCATTGCTATAATAATCTGACTTATTTTTCAAAAGAAAATAAATTTTATTATTATAGACAATGAAGGCAAATGTAAAATGTTAATCTATGTTTTATTTTGTTGGCGAACGTGGCCACGGCCTTAGGACTGCCGTATGTAAAATGGCTAGCCCTATCATTAAAACATTACATTATGCATTACATTATAGATTACAGTATGCATTACATTATACATTACATTATGTGTTACATTATACATTACATTATGAATGTCAACCATTGATGACCATTATATCATCCATCACTCATTATGCAACATTAAGACAATTAGTCAACATTATACATTAAAGCATCATGCTCATTATACATTATGACATTATACATTACATTATTGGCTAAATGATTTTGAAAGATAGACAAAACAATACTGGTACTGGGAACAGATACTCAGTATCATTTTGCTATCAAATCTATAAAACCAAAAGCGTCGCGAAAAATCGCCACATGGTTGTTCGAGTTATGCGAGAACAACCACCGCCAATAACATTGGAGGATTAGCGACGCTTAGTACACTGGCCGTGTTCCACGTTCGCCATTAAAAGAGCAGATTTGTTGCAATGTACTTTGTAAATTGTAGAGTAGTATGTCATTTCCAAGTTCAGTTAAATGAACTCCGTCTTTTCTGAATAAGCCATAAGAATCCCATGCGATTTCTGGATAGCTGATGTAAAAACCATCATTTTGTACAAACAATTTGCTCATAAAGCTGTTAATTCTTTTGGCAGCAAAATTTTGAGATTTTACATTATTGCTATAACGCCACGAAGATCTAGGAAGAATATGAGACCAACCAAGAATGGTGTTTGGAAGCCTGGTCTGAATTCTTTGAAATATTTCTTTCATTTTTGTACGTAAGTCAAGAAGAGGAACATTACCAATATCATTTCCCCCACAGTGAATAATTAAAATATCAGGAGAAGGTTCGTACCTCAACAGCAACTGAATTCGAGGGAACAACTTATTCAACGTTAACCGCCCTTGCCCTGCCAAAGGATGCGATAATTTTGTCGTTGAAGTCCTAGATGAGCTTTCTCTTCAGAAAGGCAAGCGCGTTGGAAAGCCCACTTGATAATAGATGAACCTATTATCCAAATGTTCCTTTCTTGACCTATATATGATAACAAATGTGTATATAAGGAAAAAACAAAAATTCTTACTGATTCGAATTTTTTAAATTCTAATGTAGCTTTTGTACGCATTTGATGACCATCTACCTTTTTTCATAATTTCTGATTCAGAATGACCTTTTAAAAAACTATCAGAAGCAGCCCCTATTCGAAAAGAGTGGGAAGTGTAGAGTGAGCTTGAAAGACCTATGATATCTATTGATTTATTCAGTACTGACGTAAACTGATAGCGCGTAAGTGGACTGCCATCCATATGAATAAAGAGTTGCCCACCAATATTTGGCCTGACTGACAGATATCTTAGTAAAAGCAAAATAGGGCAAATAGCTTGAGTATCGGATTCAACCAACTGAATTGATGAACCTTTTCCTGATTGGTCGGTTTTCGAAAACGGAACAGTAAGCTTTAATAGTTTCCTATTAATTGATTGGTCGTTGATTATCTGTATGTCCTTAATACCAATAATATGGTGAATGTTATTGGCATTGTTCCTTGTAAATTCACCTACTCTCAAAAAGGCATGATATGCCAAAGAAAATGCAGCACAAAATAGGAAGGTTTCAAAATTAGATGAGCAAACATAGCTTGAACTTGATATGAGCTTTTTTAAAATATCTTGAGTTATAGGCAAACGTTGGTCAATTGATTTGCGTGAACGTTTAACACCTTCTAAAAGTTTTCTAACTAGGAAGTATTTTGTACAATCGTTGGTGCATAAAAGTTTGCATTTGAAACTTATTCCAGCTAGATATGATGATATTGTACTATATGCTAAGCCTTTCAGGGACATATGAGCAATGAAAACACATAAGTGGGAAACTGGCGGACCCCAAATGTCGGAAAAACCATAGTCTTTTCGAAAACTTGAAAAAATTCTTAAACTATTATTGTATGAAATTTTTGTGTTTGTGGCTACAGAGTTTAGTGTTAGCAGTTCTATTTCAGCTCTGATATCATCCTCGTGAAATCTTCTGGAATGGGCAAAGGATGAACGTCCGCTTCCGGTGCGAGCGATCTGAACCTTGTCCACTGTTTACGAGAAATAGAATCGGCGATTGAGTTATTACAGCCACTTATATGCCTTGATTTGAAAAAAGTATTATTAATCATAGCATAAAGAACTAAAGGGCGAACCAATTGCATTACTCGTTTCGATTTTGATGTCTTCTTGTTGAGAATTGCCACTAAAGCAATATTGTCTGTATGAAACATAATTTTCTTATTGTGGAAATGGCTTTTGAATAGCATAACTGCCAAAACTATTGGAATAAGTTCTAAAAAAGTAATATCAGATATAATATCTGTGTTCTGCCATTCATGAGGCCATTGGAAATAAGCCCACTGACCCTGTAAATAAACGCCGCAGCCAAGTTGTGGATTACCTGCACTATCCGTGTATAGGTGAAGGTCAAAATCGGAAAGCCAATTTATTTCTAAAAAATTTAAGCTTCCGTTAAATTGTTCAAGAAAGCTAAGCCAAACACGAAGGTCACTCTTCATACCTTCATTGACCCTTATGAAATGAGATGGGTGCTTAATACCACACATAGCGTCACAGAAACGACGGTTAAAAGCACGAGCTGCAGGAATTGCCTTGGCGCAAAAATTCAAAGTACCTACCAGGGACTGTAAAATTTTTAGTGTTATTTTGGATTTGCCCAAAATCTGTGATATACTGTGCTTCAAAGCAATTGTTTTATCCTCCGGTATACTTATAACCATCTTTTCTGTGTCGATTTCTATGCCTAGAAAAACCAATGACTTTTTAGGACCAACTGTTTTTTCCTCTGCTAGCGGAATTCCAAAATCTCTACAAGTATTCTGAAAACTTGACATTAATAATTTGCACCCTTCAATATCTTTGGCTGCAAAAATGAAATCATCAAGGTAATGCCTTAATGTATCTTTACCTGTTTTTGTTATTGTCACCCATTCTAGAAAACTAGCAAATTTTTCCCATAGAGCACAACTTATCGAACAGCCCATAGGGAGGCACATATCATAATAAAACTGATTGTTAAATTTAAAACCTAACAACTCTTGGTCAGCTGGATGTACGGGTAATAAACGAAAAGCTGACTTCACGTCCATTTTCGCAAGAAAAGAGTCTGTACCTAAGTTAGCAATCATTTCTAGAACCTCATCAAACGGTGTGTAATGAACCGTGCAATAATCTGGGTCAATGAAATCATTCACACTACTTCCTTCAGGGAATGATAAATGATGTATTAAACGCCAACCCCCATCTTTCTTAGCAACAATGCCTATAGGTGATAATCTAAAATTATGCATAGGTACTTGATCGAATGGACCTGCAACACGACCTAATTCAATTTCTTTGTATATTTTTTGTCTTACTTCATCTGGGTGCTGTTTGGTTGAAATTAAGTTATCACAGGTTGATGAAAAACGGGGACCAAAATAGTTGATTTTAAAACCGTATTTAAAGCCATCCCTCAACTCACTAGCATCCAGAGTTTTAGGATACAAAGAAAGGTAAAGATGCATATTACACAATTTAATAGGTGTTGTTCCTGGTTTTTTGATAGTTTGTTGTATGGGACTTTTTCCATGAGCCACGAAAAAAGTGAGGAACGGGCTTGTCAGAGCTTGGTTGCGACATAAATGTTTTGTTGTTTTGATATTTTTCATGACATTTAGTTGCCGGGTGTTTACCAGAACATTTCAAACATGTATGACTATAATGACAATATTGTCGCATACAAAACCCCTTATTGTTAAAATCAAAGCATGCATTTCGCTGAGGCGATTGTTGCCCAGGCGCGCTTGATGGTGAATTAATATACAAAAGCCATAATTCTTGATCGATTTGGTTCCAGGGAATACAATCATTTCTTGCTTTCTTGATGCGAAATTGTCTATCATATTCCCTCCAACCAAATCCATGTGATCGACTAGCTGCAGTTTTTACATTTGCCATATATTTAAGCATCTTTTGTGCTTGATCGGGATGGGCTACTAAGTATATGCTCATGTAAATGAAAAAAGCATCTAGCCATGTTTGGATATCAAAAATTTTGTTTTGATTCACTGGTTTGAAAGACAATTGACCGTTATTCAAAACAATTTTGTTTTCCTGGTCATTAACTTGATGTCTATCTAATAAACTGTACAATTCCACGAATTCCCCCTTCATAATTTTTTGTTTTGTAGCATGAGCTACGTGCATGCCGAGTTCATCATTAACGCTAATTATAGCATTGTTAACATCTAAATCTAAATCTGCATTGTTTGAACGAACATTAATGCAATCAAAACTGGTACCTTCACACGAATCTGGCTGATGTGGGTTGATGATTGTTTCAATTTTTTGCTCAGAGTCCGTACTCGGGCCTGCCAGGGATTCCAAGTTGATTGCTGGTGGAGATTTTTCAATCGGTTGTTGGTTTCTTGAAACCACGCCATTATCTTCCCTCTGGGATATTAATGTCTGGATTGTCTGTGTCAATTCTGGGAGGATCATTTGAGATACAGATGCAGCTACTTCCTCGATGCTGACTCCGCTATTCGTCGGGTCTGTTTGGTCCGGTACGTTTTGAAGTTTGGACCTCTTAGTCCTACCCGGTAGGCGAGCTTTCCCGGCCAATTTCCTTTTTTCGGTCTGCCGAACATCCTTTGAATGGGAAGCCTGACGGGGCTGCATTTCAAACAATTTTTCTTCACTCAGTCTACCCAGCTGATCTGTTTACAACCGTTGTAGAATGTGACGCAATGAGAAAAAAGTATGACGTCACAATGTATACGGGGAATGAAATTTCCCAGATTTATTTATAGTACAGTTAGGTTTGTTCATTGCTATAATAATCTGACTTATTTTTCAAAAGAAAATAAATTTTATTATAAGGAAACCTGCCCTCTGTACATTAAACTATGTAAAACAGGACTGTAAATACTGAAATTAGTCCTACCGCATAACTGATTATTGTTTTGATTACATTGAACAAGTACGTTCTACAAATATATGTTTATTTAGTACCAAAAATATTTTTTTGCAATCCACAAGTAAATTAGAAGTTTATGCATAATTACAAATCATTACACATGTACAAATGTATGTATATTTATATATATTTATATGCCATTGTGTGTATCCGTATATATTTTTCTCCAATCGAAAACTTTATATCCTATCTGATCCAGGGGGCCCCTGGCACCCCAGCTGAAGATATATTTAGAGGGTCTCTGCGAAGATATTACCTCACAATCAACTGTATTTGTTTATGAATAAAATTATTAGGGAGAAAGGATTTGCATACATAATCATTTTAGGGGAACCTGGCTTGGAACCTCAAAGAACAGGAATTGACATTAAGTGGCAGGGCTACGGGGGTAGTGATTTGTTGATCTTGCTGCAAGCTCAGATGAATCTTGTAATGGAAATTGAGATGGTAAACTCGGTTCGAGAATCAACCAGATTTTATAGTTATTCATGACACCAAGTAACGTTATTGTTATTTTAAAAACGACTGAAGATTGAATGAAAGCGCTAACGTTTTACTCTGTGTTGTCTTTCATTTTTTAAATTTTCTTTATATAAAACGGACACAGTGATATTTTTTGGATTTAAC